>APFE030207395.1:175185-212015 GCA_000404065.3 Pinus taeda
TATTAATAATAAAACCTATAAAAGAATGTTAATTGAAATGTCATTTGTTTTCATATTGTTATTAATAATATTAGTAATAATTAATGAATAATTTACGCTCAATTTTAATAAATACTACATAAAAATGAGATAAAGCACAAGAAGAGGTTAATCATAAAAAGGGACCGGAGGACACGAAGAACAAGGGAAGTACACAATGCTGCCAACGATAAGCGATACCCGACTCACAAGGACAAAACCACGCCCACCCAAAGAAATCACCTAAGAAGAACGGAGGGGGGAGGAAGAAACCCTACGACGACAATGCAGGGATCCAACTTCTACTTACCTTCCACCCATCATCTCTGTTGAGATTGATGGGTCTTCGCTCAATTTCAATAGCTTCCCTTAACTTGCGATGATGAAACCGATGCACCCTAGCAATGACTTTGGCCTCTTATATGCAGACATGATGCTTAGTTTTGTCCACATGCTCTGCTAGAGCTGAGGACTTTATTCTACCATGCCTCAGGTCCGCTGCATGCTCACAAATTCTCTGCTGGATGGAGCGCCCTGTTTCCCCTATATAAGGGGTCCCACAAGAGCAAGGAATCAAATAGACACCTTTCATGTCTTTGGGGTCGACCGGATCCTTTACAGACCTCAGGGAGTTACGAATGGTCAGATATTTATTCTGTTTGGTTAGATATTTATTCTCTATTTCTACAGCATGAAATTTAAAAATGAATGAGCCAAGTTTAAACAGTTTGACTATTCATGAATTGTGGCATAAGTGACAAGATGCACACAATTTTTTATTACAAAAAATGAAAAAGTAGTGGCATTTAGACTTGCACACTTTCCTAGTCTATTTTTGTTTGGGGTTCATTTCTTCTCATTTTTTGACCATTTTATTCTTTTAACTCTTTGATTTTTCTTTTAGGGTATACCCTCTTTACATTTTTTTAAATTTTCTGATTTTTTTTTACAATATGGAAAACCTTTGCAACAAGGAAAGGTATGAACATATTCATAGCTCATCAAGTCAATCATGAAATATGACCCCTATTGGTATAGGAGCATAACACGGGTCATCCTACCCATCATACTTGTCTGTCATTTGCATCTTAGGCTTCCTGAATCATGTTCTCATCATCCTCCTACATTTGCACCAATCAGAAACGCTCCCCTTATGTGTACCCCACCATCTTGCAGGCGTAGCACACAGTGCCCAGTCCAACACCTGGAAACGTTGCTTTTCTGGTACCTCCCTTTCAAATGCATCCAAAAAGATATCGACCTCATTCATACCATCATAAGTAGGCATTTTTCTTACCTCTGAGGACACACAGCACAACGATCGAGTCATCATATTGTAGTTCAGCATAGTCGCTTCATGTAACCGGTTTTTCCAGTGCTCTAACTCTTCATCGGAGTCCGAAGTGCAAGAACTCTCACGATCCCATGTAATTCCTCCATTCGCAGTGGGATTAAGCCAATCCTTGTCTCGCACTATTATCTTATAGATACATTCCAAATCATCATCACTCTCATAATCATGGATTGGTTCAGTATAGCGTGATCCCTCAGCAAGATCTAGAGGTACTATTACGCGTAGCGATTTCTTCTCAAATATCATCTTTGGCTTCTTTATATTGATTACCCCGTTCATATTATTGGCCCAATCAATTCCTAAGAGTGCAGGATATGGATTGTTTTCATCCAGTATCTCTATGACTTCAAAATCAGTCAGTGTGCTTGCTCCCTCAATATCCAGTCACCCCTTGCAGCCGCCCCATGGGGATGATCTTCTACTAATTGGCCATCCTTAGCTGAAACGAAGACCATTGCAATGCGGGTCTCCCCATCCATTCCCAAGTCTACTTCGGTAGGACGTTCGCGTCTGACCCCAGGTCCAAAATAACCTGATCCATTTCATACTCTCCTATTTGTGCTATCATTCTCATCTCCCGTCCCATTCTTGTTTTATGCTTGCCAATTTTTCATACTATGCACGGCTCACTCGGCATGGTTCCAACGCATCTATTGATGAGCTCTTGTAACCCTTTCATAGCCTTACTATCGCACAGTAACTTCATACAGGTCTCCAGGAAAGTTGTGAGCATAGAGGGGTCCCTCTCTTTCTCAGGCTTATCCTTGCTTCCTGAGGTGGAGGCCTCAGCAAAGCTCTTCTTAGCTTCCATGAAGGTTTCACGTGCACGCTCCAAATTGAACTCAGCCTCCTTCGTCGGAGCTTTGCGAACCCATGTACTGTCTTCTGGTTGTTTTCCCTTGTCATCTCTTGTCACGATTCCACTTCTGAGCACTATATTTACATTTGGATCCTCTTCGCGCGGCTCAAACCTCATCATCTACAGGTTCTGAGTCGGTGAAGGTGGTAGCACCCCTTTGTCACATATCCTAGCTATCAATGTAGGACAGTCTTCCGTTTCATAATCAAACAGCATGCAATACTTGCACAATGGACATTTTGGGTTAGTGCAATCGTGGGCATAGTGTCCTCGTCCTCCGCAATTGTAGCAAATCAATTGTCCTCGACCTCTTCCAGGTCCTCCTCCGCCTCGGCCTTGTCCGCATCCCTGAAATCCTGTCCACGCCATCCCTGCACTCTGGTCAGGGGGCCGCGTTTCTACCTGAACCCTATAGGCGGGAGTTATGTCCATCATCAATTCATAACTCCTACAATTACGCTCATCATGCCCTACTGACCTACAAAATTTGCAGAAAAGTTGTTCAATGTCTGTAAAAACTTCTGCAGCAAATGACAGTTATCTGTGGCATGTTTTCGTGCTACCTAGCATATAGCGCACCATAATTCAGGCCCCGCACTAGGTCCTGCTTGAGTTTTTGGCCTTAAAGGCATCGGTCCTCCTCCTGCAATATAGTTCTCAAAGACCAGGCAATGGTCCTTGTCATGCCCCTGGCTGTTTCATTTGAAGCACCATACCTCCTCGCGCACCTCTGGTCGAACCATCTTATCGTACTTCAAACTTTGCATCTCAAGGCATAGATTATTTAGCTGCGCATGGATCTGCTGAACCCCCAGGTTTGGATCTTGCATCGAAGTTTCATGTAGTCTCATGGAAATCTCCAAGGCCTCTGCTTGAGTGTTTATCTTCTGCTGTGACAGCGCGACCCTTAAGTGTGGCAGTAGCAAAGCCACAAACCACTCGTGATGTTTTCCGTCTGTCAAATTCATGTTGGCTTCGCGGATTGTACACTTCAACCTCTGATCTAGTTCCCAAGGCGTCTCGCCTGGTTGCATCGCAATTTCTTTGAATCCCACAATCGACTGCACCTCAGATTTAGGCCTACTAAATTCTCTATTCAGTGTTGTCTAGATGTCTGCCACTCTAGTATTCAGTTATCATTAGAGTACTTAATATACCAAGTTAGTGTGCGATCTTGCAGAGCACTAACTAGTGTCGCCTTCTTTATATGATCATCTGCAACACCTTGAGCTTCCCATAGAGCCCTCACAATGAACCAGAAATGGTTTGGGTCCTCATTTCCCAAGCCTTTGAACAAAGACAGCTTCACTGTATTTGCCATACTGAACTGTGGTGGAGGTGGAGGTGGTACAGGTGAAATTGGAGGTGATGGTGGTGAGATCGGAGGTGGTGTGGGTGGAGGTGGTATTCACGGGGATCCTTGTCTTATTAACTGAATAGCACTTCGCGAAAAAACCTTCACTATATCTTCCTCATCACCTCGTGGAGGTGAAATCAATGAAATATACTCTAGACCCTTTTTTCCTTCGTTCCTGTAAGTTTTTCCACTTCGCGTAGTTCCGAACATCAAGGTAGTTGCATAACCTGTTTTTCGCCAATATCATTTTAATTCAGGTATTCAAAGGTTTTACATACTTACCTCGTGTTCCTTTGAAAAAACACCCCTCCACCTCGTTGTAGCTTACTGAGGTTTCGACCACGAATTCAGCCATAAATCCTCCTATGACGCGATCAAGCTAATGATCGATAGCGCGGGTGATCTTGTCCTCAGATGCTTCTAATTTTTGTACTAGCTCTGGGGTCCAAACAATAGGACCATCAAGTTTCCACCTTCCTTGGTTGTCTGCTAGCTTCACGATCCACTCATATAGCTCCATTGGGAAGGAGCTGAAAAAGATCTCGTGGATCTCGGTATACAGGTATTTGTCCAACCACTTCTCCTTTGTTAGTTGCGGGTTTCTGTTCTCTTGTGTCGCGAATTCGTGTATCTTCCTATCCAACCAATCTCTGATCTCCTTCTTAGTTGGATTTTAGTGATACGACATCACACATCTCTTATGCACATTCCGGTCCCGGCAACGGAACCATTTGTTGGCTTGAGGGGGCCTCACCTAGGTTCAGTGTTAATTAGCCAAACAAATCCCTACACTACTGGCCCTTTCAGCATTAGCCCGCGGAGCGCAGACTGAAGTCTCACCTAAAGCAGTATGGGGGGATGCTGGAACCAAGTTTCCGCACCCTAAGATGGTTGTGGTGTCGTTTGATTCCCTCTATCCCTACCTTCGCGCAGGTCGCTTCGCCCTAGGGCTTGCAATATGATCCCTTTATTATGTCCTTCAATACCTCCATGAAAGGGTATGATCGACCTTCACGCAGCCCTAGCCTACTACTCAGGTACTTTCACGCTGATATGGCAGCGTGTTGTGAAGATTCCCTAATTAATCTCAGTGACTTGCTTATCTTATCAAATAATTATAGTTAACACCATGTAAACAGATAGTCGTACTTGCTTTCATTTGCACATCACATAAGCATAATAAAGGAAGTTCATACATAACATATCAAGATGCATTAACAGAACAAAGACATAGGAATTTCTGAATATTTCTCTTTATTGATATCTTCCAAGTGCTTACAAATTTTGTTCGCCCTACGTACACAGTTGCAGGGGTCTGTGCACTCAACTGCGAACTTCTACCCTAGGACTCTACACACTCAGCTGCAGAGCCTTTACCTACGCTACAACCCAAGACTTAGACTTCTTACTTTCGAGCTACGGCTCTCTTACATTGTATCTCCCTAAAACTACTTAGATCTTATCTCTTTTTATATAATCCCATGGTCCGTGGACCATGGGTAGATCTCTTATAGCCGACTTTACTTTACAAAACTAAGGGCGGACAACCCTTTATGACACATGACACCTTCGTGCTCCATGACCACAAAATGCAAAAACTTTACAATTTTATTCCAAAATTTTCCCTCGGGGATCCCGCTCCCAACAATATGTGTTTACTACAGGGCTCAAATTTTTTTCTTGGGGTAGAAGTTCTACTGCTGGGGGGGTGAAGTTCTAAACTGAAGCTGCTATTGGGGAGTTGTCACTTGGATTATTTTGTGAAGATAATTTGTTGCAAGGAAAGGATGACTTGGTGGTTGGAAGAGGTCTTTGTATAGGTCTAAGAAGTTTGGAAGTGTCTTACCTTGAACTGAATCTATTGAAGGAAGAGTTCTTGACTAGGTTTTCCCCTTATAGGGGTTTTTCCTTGGTTGTGCGCCTACATCTTGTGTCTCTTGTTCTCTTGATATTCATACACATATAATCTAGTAATTTCTTGATGAAAGATAAAATAATTAATAAATAAAAGAGTCCAACATAATTGAGAAGTGATGAGCCTCATCATTGGGTAATTATATGGGCCTTAATTCACCTCCTAGCTTAGTCAAACCAACTATTCTCACAACTTATTGTATACTTTTGATTATATTTTGTTTATGAGATTAGTTAGAGTTGGATATTTTTCTTTTTGGTTTAATGTGCATTTAATGCAGGATTAAAGGATAAAAGCAAGGAATTTTGGCAATGACCTTGGTAAAAACTCGAATGCGACAAGGGAGAGGAATTATAGGAGGTAAATCCTCCTCATTTACTACCCCTCCATTCAAATATTCCTCCATCAGCTCGGAGTGCAAACAGCCAAATCATGAGGACTAGAAGGTAGCCGAGCAAGTGAAAGACAAAGCACCAATTTATCTCAAGTTTGGGAGCCGAGCCTCCCTAAGTTTAAGGAAGTCGTTGGAGACTTCAGATGTATAAGTAGAGAGGCCTAGGACCTCAGTAAGATTCGGATTTTTGTTTGTAAAACTCTATTCTATTTTCGAGCTGCAAGACTTGTGATAGTTTTTTATGTAATCCATTGTCTTGATAATAAGAATGAGTTTTGTTTTGAGCCAGCACTGAGTTAGCTCAGACAGCTGAAGCTCTTAGGTTAGGGCCAAACCCTAGCAACCAAGGCGCTTCTTTATTGTACATGTATGTTAGCATAGATTCAAATTTTGGTTGTTCATTTGCTTAAGTAGCTGCATTTCCATTACAACAGTGTAGATTAGATTGGTTGTATGTTAGTTTGCTTCCATTTGTGCCTTCTTTCAGTTAGCAAGTTAGTAAGAAGAAAAAGGATCACCACAAGGTTGTCAGCAGGTGCCTCAACCTCAATTCCTCCCTCTGGGACCATGACTTGAGGAAGAGACCCTTCATCGGCCCAAAAAACACAGATTTCTAGTTCTTGCATGAGCTTTCGAGTTTGTTGTCTTGA
This sequence comes from Pinus taeda, assembly GCA_000404065.3. NCBI lineage: Eukaryota > Viridiplantae > Streptophyta > Pinopsida > Pinales > Pinaceae > Pinus > Pinus taeda. Next base: position 181,733 of record APFE030207395.1, read on the forward strand.
TTCAGCATTTGGTTCATTTCATTGTCATCTTTTTACATTACTCTATTTTTGCAATAAGATCTCACTCATGTTCTCATTTCCTTCAGCACTCTCTTCATGCATAATATGGACAATTGATTCATGTTTTTCTAGTTTATGATGATGTATCTTGTTGCCTAGTTATTGGAAGACACACATGTTTTAAGCACTGCAGGTACTTCAGGAGGAGGTCTAGACTTCATCACCAGCATCCATCTTCCACCTCATAAACCTTAACCATCTCTTGTTCCACCATCACCCTCACTAGTGTTTTTGTCCTTTTTCATTGAAATTCCCCTAGACACATTGAGTGAATCTAGCCATATATTCTCTTGGATATTGACTCCTGAGTGTTCCTATACCTTCTAACACCCTATCCAACTCATCACACCTCTTTTCCCAGCATTCCAACACCTCCAACACCTCACAATTAGCTCTCGGTTGTATCCTATAGGTTTCCTGTAATTCCTACAGGATCATCCTGTAGGTTCCTAGTACATCCTGTAGGTTTTTCTAAAACAGACTGTTTTGAGGCTGAATTGATGGGGAACCTCTAGGAAGTCACAAAAAGCCTCCTAGGACCCTTCCACCCCATCCAATCACTCCATAAGCCTTTTAGCCATCCTCAACCGTCTTCCATCCACTTGTCAAATCCACAAGAACAATTAAATTGCATGCTTGATTTTACCAACAAAAAAAAAAACCAAAAAAGTGAAAACATATTTAGTTTAGTTTTCTTGCTCAAACATTAGTATGGTTTGATGCTCTTTACTTCTATAACTTAGATACAAGCATTAGGTTAGTGTTGATTTAGCAATTCGGCTTAGCATAACTGTTTAAATGGTTAATTAGGATAGGGTGTGATTTAGCATTACATGTTGTTTTTCTCATTATTGCAGTAGAGTATCTCTCTTAGAATAGATTTACTTTTCTTCCATCAGATAATCAAGCTTCTTATGACTCTATAGAAGTCTAGCTTGGAACCCCTGGGGTCTCTCACCGGATGAACTGTGACAATAGGTAGGACCTTCACTTTTACTTTTGCATATAGCATTATCACCTCCAAGTTTGTACAAACCCCGGGTTGATAAGTAAAGCTGGTAGCCCAGGAGTTGCAGCATCCTTGCTGCAATACTGGTGCTCATCACTTTTTGGCGTCATTGTCGGTGAGGTGTCTGAGTAGAATGTGATTACTACTTTCTTTTATTCTACTTCTTGTCTTCAATTTTCTATCATTAGTTATTTCTGCAAAAGTAATCTAGTAGCTTCCTTTCTTTCATCTTTCATTATCTGCTTTCCTTCCATCCTACAAGTAGAATTTCAATTCAGCAAGTAGCTTCTTCATTATGTCAGTGATTTTTCATTAAATCAGCAATTTCATTTCTACAAAGTACTTTCCAACTTAAAAAATATTACGAAAACCAACCCAAAAACATTTCCTTTCATGCCTCATAGGAATAGGGACAATTTATGGAAATTCTTACCAAATACCCTCACTACATCCAACAGCCAACCTTCTCTCTTCTTCGGTGGCCGTGAACTGGAGGAACCTTTAGGTGAGCAAACTGACATATTTGAAGAACCTACAGGGGAAGAAGAATAAGTAGAACCCATTTGTACTAAACCAATGGCTGAAAATTGAAATGACAGAGGGAATACAAAGAGAGTTGAGGGTGCCTTCCCCATCAGGGAAACTAACGGGGACACTAAGATGAAGAATATAAGCCCCTCTACCCTACCTTACCCTACCTCATTTCCATGGCCTGACCACAGAGGACCCCAACACTTTCCTATTTGAGTTTGTTGTTATATGCCGAACTGCCGAACCTATGACTATACAGATGATGAGAAAAAATTAAAATTATTTCCATCTACCCTCAAGGATGCAGCATTGTGTTGGTTCATGGGTTTACCTAGAGATAGCATCACAACTTGGGCTCAGATACAGTAGGATTTTAACAACAAATATCGGGACTACTGTAGGTCAAAGGATACTAAAGAAGAAATTTTCAAGATGACTATGGGCCAAGATGAATCCTTAGAATACTACGAAGAAAGATTCCAGCTCAGTTACAAAAGGGCCAGGTGCATACTTGACCCCGAGTCACTATAGTTAGTCCTACTCAGAGGAATAAGGTAAGATCTTCTGGATACCTTACATTTGTTAGTAGGAGGAGATATCTACCAATTACCCTATGAGGATATCAAGACTATCTTTAGAAACCATTCTAGGGCAGCCAGGAAAAAGGGTACGGGTAGTTAACCTATGGCCAGCACATCATCTTCCAACTCATCCATCAAGGTTGAAATTGGAAATATGCTAGAAGATTTCAAAATTGAGATGTTGCAAACCCTTTCCTTACAATTAGACACCATGAACATCAAAAGGAAGCAAGAGGAAGTGGAGAGAGCCGTTGCCATCTTTTGTCCTAGATGCACCAGGAGGCATCCTAGGAATGAATGTCTATTGAACTGTATTGAAATTTGCTCGGTCTATGAAGAAAACCAGTCCACAGACAAGTGCCCTTCTTTACTAGGACTCAAAGTTGTATATCAAGGAGCTGAAGGAGTCACTGAGTGGCTTTGCTACATCAACCAAAGGAGACCCCCTGGGCCTAGACCATACCAGCAGAGCATGCAAGGGTAATCCCATGCATATTACAACCCCAACCAAACCATAGCTATACCTTCATGGGAACCGCCTGCTCATCCTTCCTGGTCTACACCCCCTCCTTGGTCCTATGCATCTCAGTATCATTCCTAGCCAGCCAGCCAGTCATTTCAACCTTACTCTCTGCCACAATGTGGAATACACCACTCCAGGGGTGGAGGCCCCAATACAATAATGCTCCAACCCTATTGCCTCCACCACCTACCCAGCCACAACTTCTACACTCTACTCCACCCAAGCAACCCCAAATTCCTTCCCAGCCAAATCCAAACCTGAACAATAGGTAGGCTTAACAACTATACAGTGGAGAGACATCATATTTAGCTTATGTTGTAGAAATCTAGGAGAGCAACCTAAGATCTGGGAGAATTATCCCGGATAACAAACCTCCCCCTCCACATAGGGATTTTTAGGAAGAAAGAAAGGAAAGCAACCTTAAAGTAAATCCACCCTTTCCTAATAGTTTAGCCCAACCACTCCAGCCTACCCCAGAAGAAACTGAACTTCTAGGAGAATTGAAAAATCTATGTGTAAATATCCCCCTTCTCCAAGCAATAAAATATGTTCCCATTTACAATAAGTTGATTAAGGAGAAATTATTCAAGCATCCAGGAAGAAGATAAAGGGATTCCCCTTCTAACTTAATGCTAGGGCAAGTAATATGTCCGAAATATTTGGACCCTGGAAGCCTTGTAGTAGATGTGCACATCAATGGAACCATCGTCCCACACACTCTGATCGATCTTGGGGCTGCCATTAATGTGATGACCAAGGACACCATGCTCAAGCTCAACCTCCAAGGGTCATTGAGGAATACCACAATAGATCTGCAAGTTGTAGACCATTCCACAGTCACCCCTGAGGGAATTGTGGAGGATGTAATGGTCTCCATTGACTCCTGGGAATACCATGCAGATTTTCTAGTTCTCTAGCCTAAGGCTAAACTTACTGGTTATCCTCTCATCCTTGGGAGGCCATGGTTGGCCACAACCGATGCTTACATTAGTTGCGGAGCTGGGAATATGACCATCAAGAATGGGCATATTTCCAAACAGTTAGTCATATACCCTCCTGCTCAACCTTCTTTATAGCATGATTTACCTTTATGATTGGAGGAGGAGGAAGAAGATGAGGTTTATTCTGCCCAACTTTATTCTTTAGAAGCAACCATAGGAGGAGGACAGCAAGATGAGGATGACTTAATTGAACACCTGCTCCAAAGTCCAACTCCTGGTTCGTTACCATTAGAAGAAGAAGTAAGGGAAACCAAGAACAATCATCCAATTGACTTATTTTTGGCCAATTCCAACCCACTCCGTGTCAAAACCATAGAATTCATCCCAAAGAAAACCTTGAAAATTAATCCATCTCTTTCTGCTCTCGAAGAGGAAAAGCTATGCAACATGCTGAGAGAAAACCTAGAACCCTTCACTTGGAGTTACAAGGAAATGAAGGGAGTACACCCCTCAGTGTGTACTCACCACATATACATCAAACAAGGTTGCAAGCCAATCCGGCAACCACAAAGGAGGATGAATCCAGCTCTTAAGATATAGTCAAAGAAGAACTACAAAAACTGCTAGATGCAGGATTCATTTACCCTATCTTCAACAGTGAGTGGGTCTCTCCTTTAGTGTTAGTTCCCAAGAAAAATGGTAAGTGGAGGATTTGTGTCGATTACAGGGAGTTGAACAAAGCCACAAAGAAGGATAATTTTCCCATACCCTTCATCGATCAAGTGCTAGACAACCTAGTAGGGAAAAAGTTTTTTTTCTTTCCTAGATGGATTCAGAGGGTACAACCAAATCCAAATATGCCCAGAAGACGAGGATAAGACCACATTCACCTTTCCTTGGGGTAATGTTTCCTATAGGGTCCTTCCTTTTGGCCTAATCAATCCTCCTGCCACTTTCCAGAGAGAAGTCCTGAGTATTTTCGCCAAATTAGTACATGATGCAGTGGAAATTTATATGGGAAATTTTACACCTTATGGCTATGATTTTCAAGAAGCCCTGACTAACCTAGGCAAAGTATTGCACAAATGCATTGAAATGAACTTGTCTCTTAGTCCAGAAAAATGTGAATTCTTAATGACTGAAGGGACCGTGCTAGGTCATTCAATATCTTAGCGAGGACTGCAGGTGGACCCAAACAAAATAGCAATCATCCAAAGGGTCCCACCCCTGCAAAAGCAGAGAGATGTGAGGAGTTTCTTGGGGTTAGCTGGATACTACCGAAGGCTCATAAAGGACTTCAGCAAGTTGGCCTCTCCTTTATTTTGGTTTTTGGCCGAAGATTCTGAGTTTATATGGTCAAAAAGTTTTCAAGAGGCCTTAGACATTCTAAAGGGTAAGTTAACCACTGTACCAATTCTCCAAGGCCCAAACTGGGCCCTCCCTTTTCATATTCATGTTGATGCCTCACACAAAGCCATATGAGCAGCCTTAGGCCAGGTAGAGGAGAAACTACAGTAAGTCATCTATTTTATCAGTAAGAACCTGTCAAAGGCTAAGCTAAATATAGTGTGGCCGAAAAGGAACGCTTGGTTGTTGTGCATTCACTAAACAAATTTAGGCATTACATTACAGGCTATCAAACATTTTTGCATATTGACCATGCTGCAATCAAATATTTAATGAACAATCCAAATGTGAATGCTCGAATTATAAGGTGGTTTCTTTTATTACAGCAGTTTAATCTAACCATTGTTGATAAGCCTGGTAAAGAAAATGTTGTTGCAAAATTTTTATCTATGATGAATCTTCCTGTAGGTGAAGAAGGAATGGTGGATGACTAGTTACCAAACGAGCACTTGTTTGCTATTTCAGTTCTCTCTCCATGGTTTGTTGATATAGGAAACTATTTGGTATTAGCACAGTTCCCACCAAACTTGCCCTCCAAAGAAAAGAGCAAGATAATCAGGAAAAGTGCCCCCTTCACCTGGATTGGGGGCAATCTTTTCAAACTTGGCCCAAATCAAATCTTGAGAAGGTGTGTAAGGGAAGAGGAAGTTTTTGACATCCTTCTAACCTGTCATGATGGGCCTTATGGAGATCACTTTGCAGCGAAGAGGACAACATTCAAAGTGTTACAAGCAGGCTATTATTGGCCCACTCTTCATCAACATGTGAAAAAGTACACTAGTCAGTGTGATCGGTGCCAGAGGATGGGAAATCCCACTCCAAGAGATGAAATACCCCTATAGCCTCAACTGACTTTTGAGTCATTTAACAAGTGGAGCATGGACTTCATTGGGCCTATCAACCCTCCTTCAAAGCAAAAATAGTACATTATTGTGTGCACTGATTATTTGACTAAGTGGGTTGAAACCAAGGCAATTAAGGTAGCAACAGAAGAGAAGGTGACTGAGTTCCTAAGGGAGCATGTATTCTACAAATTTGGGTACCCTACAGAGCTAGTCACAGACCACGGTAGCTAGTTTCCCTCCAACATGATTGAAGAACTACTCAGCCATCACAAAATCAAGCATAGGACCTCCACTCCCTATCATCCACAAGCTAATGGGCAAGTGGAGGTGACCAACAAGGCACTGGAGGGTATCTTAACCAAGGTAGTGAGTAGCAGCAGGAAGGATTGGGCAGAGAGACTAGTTGAGGCCACGTGGGCCTATAATACCACATGGAAGATCACCACTGGATTTACACCCTATGAGCTGGCCTATGGGAAAAAGGCTTTGTTGTCCATTGAGTTTGAATATAACACATTGAGGATGGTAGCCCAACTAAATTTGGATCTCAGTCATGCACAAAAAGAAAGATTGTTCTAATTGAATGGCTTGGATGTATTTAGAATGCATGCCCTCCTACATACAGATATATTTTAGCTTCAAAGGAAGATCTGGCATGATAAACATATTAAGGAGAAGCAATTTCAAGAGGGCGATTGGGAATTGTTATATGATTCTAGATATAAATACTTCAAGGGAAAGCTAAGGACAAGATGGCTCAAACCTTATGTGGTGGAGAGATGCCATGATGATGGTTCAGTGCAAATCAGAACTATAGATGAAGAAGCCATTCCATTGCTTGTCAATGGACACCGATTGAAAATGTACAAGAGGCCTTTATCAAAGCAAGAGTTCATTGGCAATATCAATAAAACAGTGATGATGGTAGAGAAATTTACAGCTCCTCCCTCATCAGCTCACTAAAAAAGAAAAAAGAACAAGGACTCAGGTGAAAACCTCCATGAGGCGCCTGAGTCCCATCGTTGGGTTGAAAACCTCGTGAGGTAGCCGAATGATGAAAAGAAAAAAAAATAACAATAAGATCCCTGGGTGAAAACCTTCCTCGAGGCGGCCAAGGAAAACATCTAGGGCGAGAAAGACAGTCAAGGAGAAAAAAGAGGATCCAAAGGGAACCCTGCTTCACACATATCCATCCCCTCCACTCCTTACCATGCATCCCTCCATCATTTCTATCGTTTTTCCACTCCATTGCTTCAATTTATGTGAAGACTGTGTTTTCTACAAGATCCCCTATATTCCTACAGGATCCCCTAAAAACCTACAGGATGATCCTATAGGAATTACAATGGCCTGGAAAACCTACAGGAAGTAATCTGAGGGCACATTGTAGGTTTGTTAGGTCCCTAAAGTTCATCCTAGACATGATCTGACACCTCACCTCATCCATTATCATCATCCCTGCACTCACCATTAAAAACAAAAAGAGATCAGTTTCTGCCAGTTATGAAAAAAAGAGAGGAGAGTAAGAGCATTACATGAATGTCCCTTGCTCCACACACGCTCCTACTCCCTCTGTCCATTCATTGCACCATCCTCACAGCCACAGCCAGTGACATGAATAAGTAATTCTGAGGGAGAAGCAGCTATAGGACATCCTGTAGGAAATCCTGTAGCAGTCTATCCCACAAAATGTCAATCATCAATTATAGGTCCTCACTAGGATGATCCAGGATCTCCGCAGTAGAAGCAGCATCAGATTTTCAGTCACAGGTACCTGCAAAAGCAAAGAAACCATCAGCAAACAACAAGAAAAGGAAGAAGAATAACCATGTAGCAAATAAACAATGCAGCACCTCTGATCTTCGACAACTGCAACATGGCATCAAAACCACAGGTAAGTATCCCTCTCACTCACTCATATGCATCATTTAATCAAAATTTTTAAAGGTTATGAGATAGTTGGTTTATAAGTGAAAAGGTGGCCAGTTAACTTGGCCACCTTCGTTCAGTCATCACATGAAAAACTGGGTGTCCTCTCACACGTGGCTGCAGTCAACTCAAAGATAGATGAGGAGTAGGACAAGAAGTGGTTAACAATAGATCTATGAGGTGGGAGCTGATTACGAGGAGTGGGAAATGATGAGGTGGTAGTTGGGACCAACGATCCAAAAATGGAAGCGCACCTCTGCTGCCAGCACACCACCTCACCCCGAAACACCATAAAGGGAAATAAAATATCGTTTGCATGCATTCATGCATTTCACCTCCTCAAAAATCCCTCACTCAAGTCACTCTCTTTACTCTGGCCACCCATTGGAAGCAAGGATCTATCATTCTGCAAGAGAATTTCTATAGGAGCATGCACAGGAAAACCTATAGGAAGAGTCTATAGGATACAGTCTACAGATCAGTCTACAGGATACACAAAGGTAGTCTACAGGATAGGCAGATAAGAGTTCAAGAGGGGATATCACGGGACTTGTCCAGTCCCACCATTCTAAAGAGGTAGGCTATAAAAATCCATCCCCATTTACAAGAAAATAAACTAGAAATGCTCTAAAATATAGTGAATTTAGCAACTGTGCGAGGTGAATTACATACACAGTAAACTCTGTTTTCCTCTTGAATTTAAAAATTTTGTGTCAACCCTCTCATTTTCTCCTCAAGCCTCACAAGCAAGATGACAGGAGGGTTTGATATGAGAGAACCCACAAACACTGTGAGGATACAAAAACACCACCAAGTGCTTGAAATCTTTACAAGACACAATTGGATGGGGTTTTTTGAAAAATTCGCAAGCTATGATGATGAGGTGGCTCAATAGTTTGCTCATTCCCTCACTCCACATAGCAGAATCCAAGCCACTATTTTAATTAGAGGCCTCACTATAGATCTCACCCCAGAGCTCATCAGTAGGGTCACCACACTCCCCTTAGGAATTCCATAGAGAAAAGAAGGAAAAGGGTACAGTCAGGTGGCAAAAAGGAAATTCTTTTTAGAGGTGAAGAACCCACAGAGGACAAAAATGGAGTAAGGAGGGACAGTCTTCCATACCCATGGAGTGAGGTAGGCTACCAACTCATCAAATATATCTCATGTGAGGGTAGATATAGTGTTGTTTATGGCTACCATTTTAGGATCCTTGAAGAATTAATATTTGGGGTAGAAAAACCAGTTCACCAAAGACTCAGCATACCATATTTCTTGATGCAATCACTCATAGACTCTAGCAACAAAGTAAAGGAAGGGAATTCCCAACAATTGGCTCACCATGGGTTGATCAGGATCCTCATTGAGAATGCCCTCCAAAACCTTAGAATCCCTATAACATGGTCAGTCTTCAGAGACTTGCTAGCAAAGGATGACATCAATCACTTATGATGTTAGTCCCTATGTCAGTGAAGAGGAGGAAAATCAGGAAGAAGAAGATACAAAGCTAGATAAGTATGAGATGGATGAAAAAGAAACTGATATAGAGGAACACAATGAAGCAAAAGAAGAAGATGGAGAAGAGAAGGAGGATGATGATGGAACAGAGGAGGAAACTAAGGAAGAAACTGATGGAGACGAGGAAGAACAGCAAGAGGAAGAAGACAAGAAAAATAGAGAGGAAGAAGGCATTGAAATAGAAAGGGAAGAAAACAAAGAGGAGTCACCTAGGGTGTCTCCAGAGGACACTGAGAGGGAGGCAGCATCTGCCCTCACTGCTCTCATCACCCCAGTCAAGAAAAAAGGTAAAATAAGGAGGCAATCCCCACTATATTTCAAAACAAGAAAGAGCACAAGAATCAAACAAGGGAAGCCACAAATATCAACAAAAATTCCTATTGATATTGAAGATTCCCCTACACCAAGAGATAAAATGCCTTCCCCTAGGTCACCAATCACCTATGTAAGGAGGCCTAGTACTAGATCAACTTCCTTAAAGGGTAAGGCCATCCTACAGGATCCACAACAAAACCTATAGGAAGCAAAAACAGTCCTATAGAATACTCTGCAAAAACTACAGGAAGCATAGAAATTGGAAGGCAAGGTAGGGGAGCAGCAAGAAACAAAAGAAGAAGACCCTGAAACAAAGGAACAAAGCCCCCAACCTAATCTAGACTCCAACTACCGGTTTATTGAAGGAGGCAAGGTGATACCTCAAAAATTTTCCATCCCATTGTTGTTCAAACTTGAGAAGGAGAGGGCCAGAACCTACCAATGGATGCAAATCAACATATCAAAAGGGGTGGAAAACATTGGGCACATGGAAGAGAAGCTCAAAGAAATGGGCAAAGAGCTAAGTGGCTTAAGGGACAAAGAAGCAATAATGAGAGATCAACTTGAGAGGGAAAATGCATGGCTAAGGGGACAGTTACAGGAAAGGGAGAACAAACTAGCATGTATGGCCAGCCTCTCCTTGGAGGCCATCCAGTGTAGGATGCCAGAAAAATCCTATGTTATTTACCTTAAAGAATAGTGGTTGCAATTTCAGATTAAAACACTAGCACAAAGGGGCACCATGCCATTTCAGGACTACAGACAATTTATTGATCTTTGTGATCAAAGTACACTAGAGGATAGGGCCAACATGGCTGAGTTTTATTTGCACAACATGGCACTCATAGACATGAATGTTTGGGATCCTAATGCCAAGCTAGGAGATCTACAATTAATGGCTTTGGCATCTTGAATGAACCATGAGGAGTCAAGGGCTATAGAGATGAAAAGAATATTGGCTAGAGAGCAAAATGAACCTCTTTTCATCAAAGTTGCACAATCAAATCACATGGCCCTAATTAGCACCCATAATTTGATTGCAAATGACCCTCAGCTAGCACCTAGATATCTTGCTTCACAAGAGCAAGCAATTTCACATTTTGAGGATATGTTTAGGCTACTAGGAGATGATAGTATACATGTCTGCCTAAGAAGATTGAGCACACTGCCACACAGCTTGAAGATCATAGAATATCACTCCCCTCAAAGGTTGAGAGAGGCACTCAATAGGACACCTATGTATAAGCAATCAATGCAAAGGTTGAAGGTCAATTGGATAGGCCTAAAACTCAGTCCACCACTACTCCTAGGGATACTAGAAGGGAGAAAAGAAGAAGAAGAAAAGAGGCAATGGGAAGAGGTAGAAAAGAAAGCAGGCATCTATGAACAAGAAGAAGAAACCACAGTAGAGGCATGGGATGTCAGAGAGGCTACAAGAGCCATGAAGGACATGGGAATTGACTAAGTTTCTCAGAGGATGAGTAACCTTTCAGTAGGGGGGTGATGATGAGCCTCATAATTGGGTAATTATATGGGCCTTGATTCACCTCCTAGCTTAGTCAAACCAACTATTCTCACAACTTATTGCATACTTTATTTATATTTTGTTTATGAGATGAGATAGAGTTGGATATTTTTCTTTGTGGTCTAATGTGCATTTAATGCAGGATTAAAGGATAAAAGCAAGGAATTTTGGAAAATACCTTGGTCAAAACTCTAATGGGACAAGAAAGAGGAATTATAGGAGGTAAATCCTCCTCATTTACTACCCCTCCATTCGAATATTTCTCCATCAGCTCGGAGTGCAAACAGCCAAATCATGAGGACTAGAAGGCAATTGAGAAAGTGAAAGACAAATCACCAATTTATCTTGAGTTTGGGAACCGAGCCCCCCTAATTTTAAGCAAGTCATTGGAGACTTCAGATGTATAAGTAGAGAGGCTTAGGACCTCAGTAGGATTCGGATTTTTTATTGTAAAACTCTACTTTATTTTCAAGCTGCAAGACTTGTGACAGTTTTTGATGTAATCTATTGTTTTGATAATAATAATGAGTTTCGTTTTGAGCCAGCATTGAGTTAGCTCAGAGGGTTGAAGCTCTTGGGTTAGGGCCAAACCCTAGTAGCCAAGGCTCATCTTTATTGTACATGTATGTTAGCATCAGTTCATATTTTGATTGTTCATTTGCTTAAGTAGCTGCATTTCCATTACAGCAGTGTAGATTAGATTGGTTGTATGTTAGTTTGCTTCTATTTTTTCCATCTTTCAGTTAGCAGGTTAGCAAGGAGAAAAAGGATCACCACAAGGTTATCAGCAGGTGCCTCGGCCTCACTTCCTCCCTTTGGGACCATGACTTGAGGAAGAGACCCTTTAGCAGCCCCAAAAACACATATTTCTAGTTCTTGCATGAGCTTTGGAGTTTGTTGTCTTGATTCAGCATTTGGTTCATTTCATTTTCATCTTTTTCCAGTACTCTATTTTTGTAATAAGATCTCACTCATGTTCTCATTTCCTTCAGCACTTTCTTCATGCATAATATGGGCAATTGATTCATGCTTTTCTAGTTTATGAAGATGTATCTTGTTGCCTAGTCCTTGTAAGACACACATGTTTTAAGCACTGCAGGTACTTCAGGAGGAGGTCTAGACTTCAACACCAACATCCATCTTCCACCTCATCAACCTTGACCATCTCTTGTTCCACCATCACCCTCACTAGTTTTTTTATCCTTTTTCATTGAAATTCCCCTAGACACATTGAGTGAATCTAGCCATCTCTTCTCGTGGGTGTTCCTATACCTTCTAACACCCTATCCCACTCATCACACCTCTTTTCCCAGATTTTCAACACCTCCAACACCTCACAATTAGCTCTTGGTTGTATCCTGTAGGTTTCCTATAATTCCTACAGGATCATCATGTAGGTTTCATAAAAAAACTACCAATGCATAAACAATAAAGAGACAAGAGACACAAAATGTAGGCAATCATCTAGGGCCAAAACCTCTCCAACTTGAGAGGAAAACCCAAACAAATTCTTCTTCTTATAGAGACTTTAATTGCTGAATACCAAGACTATTACCAAGACCCTTGAACTATTAACCTCTCCAAGACCAAGTCATAAGACCTCTTAGTTTAACCTCTTCTTCCTTGAGTCAATGATGGTCGAACTATTCGATTCTCTTCCTTCTTAGCTATCTTTTAGATCTTGGAACCTTGGATCAAAACTGCAACCCTCGGTCTATTCGAAAACCCTAGTTGCATCACATGTGATGGATGTTGACCAAATTTCACACCTTGTTTTCCTTCGCTTGGATGGAGAGACTTCCTTCTGCAATTCGGCTTGATAACTTTCTTATCTTTCTCCTTGATTCTGCGTCTAGGATAGCAATGATACCTTTGACCCTTTTCTACAGCAAATGATCCTCCGTTCCTTCGCATGTGTGGAGATATTTAGCCCTAAACATATTCAAAGATAAATCAACTTTATTTCCTTCTTTCTTCAGTTGATGAGATGGCTCCTCTTGTGATCTTCGCACCTATTTCTTGCTTCATATTTATTGACCGAAATCTACTCTTCAATTGGAGGCTGAACTTCCCTACATATAGTGATATCCCATCAATTAATCGAAACTCTCCCAGTGATAAGGCTGACATGCCTTTCTAGAGATATCTTTAGGCATCCTTGAAGGAGGTGCTTGAGCTTGGTCTTGGGGACTCTTTTAATGACTCATATACATATGTAACATGCCCAATAAGGGTCTTTCATACATGAAATTGACTCAATTGAATTTTATGACATGATGACTAATCCTAAAGACTCGCAAAGGAATCCTTACCTATAAAATGCATTGCTCATGAAACCCATGAGACAATCATTACAATATATATATATATATGTGTGTGTGTGTGTGTGTGTGTGTGTGTGTGTGTGTGTGTGTTCTTCTTTCCATCAATTACATAAAATCATAATTACACATGTGATCATGAAGATCAAACCTAGTTTCAGTTTTCAACACTCCCTCTTAACTAGGGAGGTATTCATCATCCATATAAGGTACTTGGATATTCTCAATTTGAAGAATTCTCATAAGAAGAGTCGGATTGGTAACCCATTTGTATAGCATCATATCAACCAACATTGTCACATAGCAAGGCTTTGACTAACAACTCTATATCTCCACAAGATCATAGCACAATGCTAGTGAGACCTATGATGTATATACACTCTCATCATTGTTTCTATCAGAACATCCCCACAAGTTCTCTCAGAGTATGTTCCACCAGGAATTTTCTTATCTTGGATTCTCAGTCCTCAAAGAATATCAATCCTCTATGACTACTCTTCTCTTGGATGCCCTAACTCATCCTCAAAGAGCATAGGATGCCAGATGTTTATCCAATCCTCCATTCTATCTTCCCAACTGAAGACAAGAATTTTGTGTCTATCTCTCCCTCTCAACTTATGAAGGACATACACATTCCACTGAAGGAATGTACCCAAGATCCCTCTTAAATTAGGACCTAACCAATCTCCCTCTTGACCAGGGACTTGCTTCCAGTAACTCTCTAGGTGGATGTCATGGGATAAAAAGCTGCTTGTTGAACTCCTTCCTTTGATGTCATGAATTTATCTTCTTTGTCAAGGAGTCTACATTTTATGGGACTTCTTCATAGGGCACAAACCATCCATCACTTCCATCCATGAGTCATGTCGTCATTCCTTTCATTGGAAATTGATCCATTAGTCCATATGTGGTCCATATATGGTCCGCTTTCATGCTTTGCTACCTTTTTCATGCCCTGCTTCCTTAAAGATCTTATATCCATATACATTGTCATCAGTGGTGGAAGACATCCATAGTTCTTCCCTTAGAAGCCCTGCATAAGCACATCCAGATATTATTTAAAAATCAGAAACGAGCATTAAATCAAAGTTGCCTTTGTGATGGTCTTTCACCATGACATCTTCTAATTTGCATTAGCACACTACATACACATTGACACATCTCCAAAATATATATGATGCCAAGGGTTTCTTTCCTTTTCAAACTTCATCAGAGTCTTCATATCTTTCATGGAGATATCCTAGTCAAATCTTCCAGTTCTAGGATGTTGATTTCCTTCTTCATGGTTACATATTCCATGATCTCTTTCCTTTTTCTTCATACATTTTTAATCCCATGACCTTTTAATTAGATTTCCTCCAATCACTGTCAACCACCTCATATTTCATATGTGGACATATTATGTTGATTTCATCTACTTAATTTGTGACCCATGCCTTGTTGTATCCTTTAAGGAGGAGATTCCTTCTTTTGATCATGCTCTCGAGATAGAGCATTTATCTATGTTACCTACAACCATATGACATGACTCTAAAATATTGAATATAAGCATACATACCTCATTTTTCTTTTAAGTCATATAGAATTCCTTCAACAACTTCCTTGATTGAAAGAACTTCAATTCCTTGATCTGCTTCACCTCTCTTGTCATCATATCCCACAAGATGGAATTCTTGATGAAAGCCTTGCTTCCTTTTGATTGGTGAAACTTCTAATGAAGATTCCAATAGAGGATCTTGAGTATTCTCATCCAGCAAATGTTTGCTTTTGATTGATGTATGATGATATTTTTGCTAGATGACCTTTTTCTTCTTTAATAAGTGTCACTTGTGCTTCTAATGAGGTTACCAAGAGCTATATCCTTCCATAGGTAACTGCCATAGACTTCTATTTAAGCTATTTTTCTCTATGATCATGAACTCTTGCTTTTAATTCTTTTATGATGCCATGATCCATCCTATCATTTTCCTTAGTGATTCATGATAGCCATATCTTACAACATAAAACTTGAAAACAGGAACTTGAAAAGAACTAGGTGAGGAAGACTATCTCAATCATAGTAGATATAGTTTACTTCCTCTTTCTTGGACTTCTTCTTTTCAGCTTCCTCCACTTCTTCGGTGATATGGGCTTATTCTCAACCTCTTTTATTATTGTCATTCTTGAGATTAGGAAAATATCTTTTGTAATGTCCATATTCTTTACATCCATAGCCATGTTATTTTTCTTTTTTTTCAGGACCAAATTTCCCATACTTTCATCTTCTCTTTGCAATAGCAACATATGCTTGATTTGGTTCACTTGATCCCACGTCAGTCTATGGCTTCAATCTAGTTTCATCAATTTGCATAAAGACCATAGATATTGGAATGGAGTAACTTCTTTCTTCCCATTAATACTTGAAGTAAAGTTGTCCCACTTCTCTAGTAGTGTATTTAGTACTACAGTGGTCATCTCCTAGTCAGACATTATTTCACCCATATATTGAAGTTGATCCCTTATTTTAGATATACTCATAAAGTATAAGGTTATTCCTTTATATTATATATATATATATATATATATATTATATATATATATATATATATATAATATATATATATAATATTATATATATATATATATAAT
Organism: Pinus taeda; assembly: GCA_000404065.3. Classification (NCBI taxonomy): domain Eukaryota; kingdom Viridiplantae; phylum Streptophyta; class Pinopsida; order Pinales; family Pinaceae; genus Pinus; species Pinus taeda. Next base: position 197,866 of record APFE030207395.1, read on the forward strand.
ATCGTTAGCTTGTATAGTTGTTTCCTTAGATAGAGATAACTTCTCCTTCAATTCTTATAGAAAACAACTCTACCAATTTGTCATATATTTCTTTTGAGGTGTCGAGTTTAAATACATATGGAATGACGGGATCCTTGATGGATTCTATGAGAATACTTTGATCCCTCATTTCCCCTTTCATAAAATTTGCATTTGATTGAGCATATTATTTTTATGGTTTGGTGATAGATCCTTTGACATTATCCATCACCTCATTTTCAATGAGATTCAGACCTGTTCTCTTCTTCCATGCAAGATAGTTTGAAGCCCCAACCAATTTGTTGCTTTCCTTGAAAAAAGACATTTTGACAGATTCAGACATAAAAATACTTACTTGTGAAGATTCTTGTTCCACTTGTTGCCTCCTTTAATTTTGATGATAATATAGTTAATAAATAGCTTCTCCTTTATGAATATAGTTCTCTTTAAGACTGATCCTTGACCCTTGCTTCAACGAGAGGGATATTGCTAGAGAATATTTTGAAGATGATGGGAACGCCCTTGATCTTGCTTCTCTAGGATGAATAGTATTCAAGAAAATTTGATTTGTAGACCCCTTCAACTTGAGTAGGGTGTTTGTGGTCTTTTGAGGATCCCAAGGCTTCTTCTAGTGTAGACTCCTTTGATCTAGGGTTTTGACACTTCTTTGTAGATATTGGCTTCACTTTGATATCCTTTGAGATTTGATCCTTGAGTGTTTGTGTGTCCCTTGATGATATACCCTTTCCTTGAGTTGACACCGTAGCTATGATACCATGTTGAGAAATCTAGGGCATCTCAATTAGGTGATTTCTATTCTAATGATAATTGCTCGTGAATTCTTTTTACTTATTTTAGATTAAGATATGCTAAGACCCTTGACCTATTAACCTCTTCAAGACCAAGTCACAAGACCTCTTAGTTAAACCTCTTCTTCATTGAGTCAACGATGGTCAAACTTCTCGCTTCTCTTCCTTCTTAGCTATCTTTCATATCTCAGCTTCTTGAAGCAGACCTACAACCCTCAGCCTCTTCAGAAACCCTAGTTGCAACACATGTGATGGATGTTTACCAAATTTCACACCTTGTTTTCCTTCGATTGGATGGAGATACTTCCTTCTGTAATTCAACTTGAGAACTTGGTTATATTTCTCCTTGATTAGGATTCTAGGGCAGCAGCAATACCTTCGACCCTTTTCTACAGCAGATGATCCTCCTTTCCTTCACACATGTGGAGATTTTTATCCCTAAACATATTCAAATATATAACTCAAATTTCTTTCCTTCTTTCTTCATTGGATGATATAGCTCTTCTTGTGATATTCGCACCTATTTCTTTCTTCAAATTTCTTGATCGAAATTTTCTCTTCAATTAGAGACCGATTTGCCCCATATATAGTGATATTTCTATCAATTAAGCTAACATCTCCTATTTACAAGGCTTACATGACTTCCTAGAGATATCTTTAGGCCGACTTGAAGGAGGTGCTTGAGCTTTGTCTTGGAGTGTCTTTTAATGTCTCGTATACATATGTAACATGCCCAATAAGGGTCTTCCATACATGACATTGACTCAATTGACTTTTATGACATGGTGACTAATCCTAAAGGTTCACAATGGGAGCCTTAACTATAAAATTCCTTGCTCATGAAACACATGAGACAAGCATTACAAAAAGGAAAATTATTTTCTTCTTTTCATTAATGATGTAAAATCATAATTACACATGTCATTAAGACAAAACCTAGTTACATTTCTCAAAACTAGTGTCATAGGTCGGCTCCATAATTCAGTGAATTTCACGTCTGAAGTTATTTAGCAAAAGTTTAAAATTGAAAAAAAATTAAGCCATGGCCTCAATTCCTCAAATCCACTTTGCGAAATTTTGACAAACACCTGGCAGACATCCTCATACTAGCGTTTTCTCAAATATTTTGCCCGTAAACTTCATACAACCATATTATCGCTTGACCTATACAAGCTCAATGTTGCAACCATGACTCTAATACTTATTGTATCTTTTTCCAACCGACTGTTGACTGATTTTAGTCTCCTATTGAGGCCCAATTTCATGCTAGCTACCCATGGAAACAAACTTTATTCTGAAAATTTCCCTTTTCCAAGAAATTCCCATTTAGAGGAAATGCATGCCTAAACATGCTAAAATGCAATATATATGCACATGTATATTCTAACATGAAGATTAATCTTAATTATGGTTCATGATACAATTCATAAATACATAAAACATTGCAGTAGGAAATAAATATAACAGACAAACAACTATCTTTTAATTTGTGCCCAATTAGGTACAAGCCTTCAATGTTCCACCCATCCATATACCACATTGTTAATTTTATTGCAATAGTGGATCACCCAAATGTTGTGGCTTCAATTCCATGGGGAAACAACTTTCCCAAATCCAAGTGCATGTCCAATACCATCTTCCGTCCAAGGTACCAAATCCAACAACCTCCAACCAGTAGGGCCACATCCCCCATCAACTCCTATCTTGGCCGACCAGAGATATTCTAGATTTGTGCGACTCCAGGAGTTCCACTACCCTCATGGGTCTTCCAAATACCCTTCCAATCCCTCACACAGAAAAGGTACCAAGCCTAACAAAGTCATGTAATATCCCCCTTTTCATAGTGCCAACATGCTCCCTTTTATATGCATGCCCTTTTTCTGTGACTTGACATTCACCCAAGCCACTTAATGGACCTTAGTTATATGCATTGCTCCTTTTTTAATTATTAATAAATCATATGAGCCCATTTTATCACCCATGGAGTCCCATACCCACATACTCACTTTGTCTTCTCGGTCTACAACCATTCTATGCTTTTATTAACATGCATGGTATCATAATTATTTCCTGGTATTCCAGACTCAAAACACATATACAATTAGCAACACGTGCACCTAGGCATACCAACCCTAAAACACAAACACACATGTACATGAGCACAATAGCCCTCAAAATAAATCCTTGGCTCACTAACCTAAGTTTCACATATAGATGTTATTTACATTATAGGGGTCAAGTAGGGGTGATACATGACATTAGAAAAAATATTATGTAAAAATGGCTCTCAAAACAAAAAATATTCTATCAACTTCAAATTTAAAAGAATTATAAGATTCAAGATGTTGATTTCAACCATAAGGTAAATAGTTATTCTCGAAGATATATATATATCTCCTTGTATGTTTACTCAAATTTTAGTTGCAAGCACTCATTTGCCACAAAATTTAAGTTTTCATCCACTTAATGCTTATACCTAAAAATTAAGTAAACCTATAAGGATATAAGTTGAAAAAATATGATAAAATTATTTTTATTTCTTTCCATTTGAAAATTCATATCTCTTATTTTTTATTTAAATATTAATTTATTATTTTCTTTAGAAGGCACATTTTAGACATCAAAATTTCTCTAATGCTTCCTCATTATTTGCACTAAATGGGTTATTTGATATGTCGATTAGGGTAATAACCTCCTCCATAAGGGTGCCATGCAAGCACTCTAACTAAGGTTAAGCATCCACCCAAACTAAGACATCCATATGTAGATGAAGCATTGTCAAGGGATTAGGAGACCTAGTGCTCTATGGGCAAGGTGAAAACACTTTTGAGTAACCCCAAAAGCTAGCTCTCCCTTTTTATGAGAAAAATGTTTTAGGTAACACCATCAACTCTCTTTGAATATGAAACTTGTAACTCTAGTGCCTCTACAGAAATGAAATGATACTCCTCCATATTAATAGAATATCATACTTACATTGCAAAGGTCATACCCATAGGTACAAGTTTGCACACCTTAGCATCCAAGTAGCCATTGCTCACAAGGGTGCTCCCCTTTCCAAGAAATCAACCAAAAAATATACAATTTTTTTTATGGATGGTGAACATGCAAGGAGAATGTAACAAAGCAACTTGGTTTATGTTACCAAGTCAAGCTACCCCATCTTCCCTTTGCCAGGGGCTCCAAAAGAAAAATGTCCTTTAATGAACTTGAAGGAACATAATGTTGGATCATTGCTTCTTGTTTATCTTTGTATTCACTTTAGAACACAAAATACATCAACAATAACCTTCCAAACTCCAACATCCCTAAAGTCATGATCACAAGTCAAAAAACTTGTGGCACCATAATGTGGGTTGTTTCAGGGTATGCTGCGAAGATAATCACATCTCCAACAATATCAATTGAGTGGATTGGATCCATCCAAAATCGAGATAAAATTTATTATATTCATGAGAATATATATCATGCACTTCAAAACCTTTAGCAATTGAAATAACAAGCTCGAGAAGGTCGTCGCCCTGTCATTGAGAATCCAAAGGCAAGAGTGTCATCAAGGTCAACATCCTCAATTTCAAAGAATTCAACAACCTTTCCATTTGTACTCATCACCACTAACATTAGTTTTCATCCTAGAATCAATCATTATTTTCACCACCACAAGTTTTGAGCCTATCTCCAAGTATGCCTTTGACATCCTTCTTCAATGACAATGCTCTAAGAAATGAGTGCAAATATGAAAATACAACATTGAAAATCCAAGGCTCGAAAATTAGGAACAAAATAATTTGCACAATATGACCTATCACCTATAGCATATAATCACACTAACTGCCATGTCCATGATCAATCTCTCCAAACATGTACAATATCTTTAACCAAGGGACAATGTTGAATGTTTACTCTATGTGCAATAATCATTCAAGTTTATCAAGGTCATCATCCTAGAAACAAATGAGTCACAACTTAACCAAAGTATATTAGTCAATAATCATCATGCTATTGTGTAAAAAGTTAATGAATCTTGGGCTCTGAATATCAACAAATAATCAAATGTTTAATCATGCCTATCGCATGAATCATGGCACTCAAAACATTGGGATATTGTAGGACAAATCAACCACCTATCACAAGTCCTCCAAAGTATTGTACACTTTGAAATATAGATCACATACCAACCGTCAATGAGGTAGATCCATCACCTACCACAAGTTAAAACTATCTCTTTTCCAGATATAAGTACTTATTTATGAAACTTGATAATCATTGGAAATTCCAATGATATAGATGATTATTTATCCCTTTCAATTTATCATTAAGTAATTACACATTCAGAAATTCAACCATAGAAACATAAGAGCAATAGAGATCACAATCTACAAAGGGACAAGACGATTTTACCCTGGGAAAACCCAAAATTGGAGAAAAACATAGAGAACCTTTTCCTTAGAGAATCAAAGCAACAAGGGATACGTCAAAGTCAACTAACCAGCAATATGACCATCCACCAAGAACAAAGTCAACCCTCCATAAGATCCAAGACAATTTTTCACAATTTTGTCCACAAAATATCTGCAACAAGGTCTAGCTCAGGTCTACAATAAGGGTGAAATTCGTCGTGCAACTCTACCTCAAAATTCGCACTATGCCACAAAACATGTGCCTCAAAATAGCTTCCGAAATTCAGCTTGCTTTGGTTACTAGAGTGAGGGTATATAGAGCGAAGATCCTACTTCTAATTTTTGGCCTAATACTCCTTGTCTCCTTCGCATGGAACAAATATTTGTGATGATCCAAAGTGTGATCTTGGAGGGATATGAATAGGATACTTATAGCCTTCCAATCATGTGAACAAATGTCTCTCATGGGCAAGCTGGCATGACTCATGGAGGGTCGACTTGGTCACTTATGGAGGGAAATACAAATTTCAAATTTTCATTTTTCATGCTTTTGTAAGGTCATGAAGAACATGCCTTACATAATTCAATTTGAATATAAATATTTTATTTTCTTGCAAGCATGGAGAACATGCCGCAAATCATTTTTATTTTACAAATATAATCTATATTTCCATCATTAAAAGTACAAATGATACATTATGAAGACTAACCATAGCTACAAAAATTCAACACTCCCTCTTAGCTAGGGAGGTATTCATAATAACTATCTAGATGTTCTATGTATATATGATCTCTTTAAGGAAAGGTTCAATTCATTTATATCATCATCGTCTAAGTCAACACTCTTGACCTTGTTACCACACAATCTAGCAGGGGTCCTAGGAGGGGTTCCTAAGGGACTACTACTAGACCAAGTGCCAGCAATGAGACAAATACATGTTGTCACATTCATCAGTGTCCCCTGCTCTTTACAGACTTTCACTGATGAGAGGAGTCAATGTATAAAGGAAATAACTTGAATTATAGGATCAGTGGTAAGGTATAACATGATTTCCAAGGGCCAATTAAAGAAGAGGCTAAATTAATGGTTCAAATGTTTAAAGAAAATTTGAAGGCTTCCCAAGAAATATATATGAAGGATGACCTTGGGCTTAATAATAGTCAATAATAATGAATTCTTAAGATAAAAACTTCCAAAATCCCCCACTTATGATTGATGTGTTTATACTAGGTTTCAAAGTAAGGCAAGGATGGATCATTTAATGGAAAGATTCAATTAAAGTGTGAACTTTGGGAGAAGCTAGGGTGACTTTCCACAAAAAACCCCTTAAGAGAAATACTATGAGGGACCAAGGGTTGAGAGATATACCATGGTAAAGTCTCATCCAATGAACACCTACAGTTAAGACAAAAGGTTTTGAATGATGAACTACAAAATGAAAACCTTCAAGAAATCCCCAACTCAAAGCATCTTCAAGGGCTCCCACTTGGTGTGATAGTTATGGCATCAATTTATTTGAAATTCCACTGTCAAAATTCATTCAAAATTGGAGGATTCCTAGAGGAGACATAAATGAAGAAACTTGTCTGAACAAAATCCTAAAATTCCTCCTCCCTAAAATTTCACACCAGGCCCTAGAAAAACTATTTATTCTTAGAGGGATGAAGAAAAGAGGTGAAATAATGATATTTCATTAATTTAATGTGATCACCAAGGATCTAGGACTAGTGCCTAGCTATTGGGAAGTTTGGAGTCAAAATAATCAAGATTTAAGAACTTCGCTCTTCAAGGAGGCCCAAAGAAGCAACTTACACTATCTATGGATGTAGATACACAAATTTAGACTTTTACACTTCAATGACAATTGTTATGGAGTTTCAAGCATGAAAATGTAAATTTTCCCCTAGGAACATTCATTCATTCCTCATCCAATGAGTAACACATGCAAAAACATCCAATAGTTTCAATGATTCCAATAATTCGCATTAATTAGGACACATTATTTCACCATAAGAAAATAATTCCATGCATTATACATCCATTAAAACGTAAATATAACATTATATCACACTTAAAAGACAAAGAATAATATATCCATCCACAATCTTTCTAAAGAGAATCTTTAAGAGAGATAGCGAAAACTTTCCACACATCAAAATGCATTTAATCATCCAAAATCATTCCACAATTGTAGGTATGAATTCTTTAGGGAGAGATATCCCAAATCCAAATTATGGTGAGGAATGAATTGAACCTATCATCAATTTATATGATCCTCTAAATGATTTGAATTTCCTAATTAGGCCTAATGATGCCCCTAATAATAAAATAATGTACAAATAACAACTTTTTGGTGACAAGCCCGCCAAACAGCTCCATAATAAGAACAACAAGCCTCTCAAGAGGGTCAAAATGATAGATAAGTGACTAGGAGGGCCTTTGAAAGGCCTAGTGAAGTCCTTCATGTTCCAAAATGAGTGGAAGGGATCCAAAAATAACGATGAAGTGAATGGCCCCTTGATCTCTAAGCAAATGACATGTGGTGCTCCCAAGTGATTGTGGGGGCACAAAAACATCCTCATGGGTCTCCAAGTGGATCGAACAAGCATGTATCCCATATTCAAGGATTGGAACAATGATGAAAGCCCCCCCTTTTTCTCCCATGGTGAGATAAAACCCCATCTCGACCCTGGATCCACTACTAAGTGTGTGGTGAAAGAGTGTAGTTGGTTGGGCAAGGTGGTCTAGGTGCATCATCATCATCCAATAGGTGGAACACAAGTGAGCAGTGGATGGTATTGAAGGATCCCAAGGCATGGCTATCTACTCTTTGTTATAGTGGATACCCATGGCTCTGAACACAGACCCTACAAATGCCAATATGACCCTCTAGAGGGCTTGGACCCATGTAGGGAGACCAAACCCCAAGATGAAGACCCGCCTACAATCATGTATAAGATCCAATGCGTCTCCTCACTTTCCAGTACAACAAATCATTAGTGTAATTGATTAAATGAGCTTACAAACAACGCAACCAAATGGACACTTCATAGTGGCATGCCCTTCCATAATGGTATTTATAGTGTATAGGTGTCTCCAAGTTCAAGAAGGAGGCTAATCAAGGATGCTATTAGGTGGTTTCAACCTCTTAGGTAGTGAGAGGTCCAAGGTACATCCATAAAATGGAAAGCGTCATGTGATATAATGATGGCACAAGGTGGGGCATTAGGGGAAGACTCCATGCCATGTGCCACAATACAAGGTTACAAACCATGGAACCAAGTGGACACTTCATAGTGGTATGCCATTACATAATTGGATTTAGAGTGTACACATGTCTCTAAGTTAAAGAAGGAGGTTAATTAAGGACCCTATTAGGTGGTTTCAACCTCTAAGGGAGTGAGAGGTCCATGATACATCCATCAAGTGTCAGGTTTCATGTGATATAATGATGGAACGAAGTGGGGCATCAGGGAAAGACTCCAAGCCACATGCCACAATAAAATGGTAGCCATGATGAGAGAAGCCCAAACTTGGGTGTATATATGTAGGAGGAAGAAATCATGGTACATGATTTACCTCTGCCTATGTTTTTCCACCCTTCTTCAAATTCTTTTTTCCTTTTTATTGGTTTTTCCCTTATAATTGCTCAGGGCTCCAAGGGATGAGAGCATGATGTGAATGATATAGTAGTGATAAACCCTTAAGGTTGTGCAGCTTATTACCCACCAGGGTCTGGGAAAATCATGGGTGGGTCCAGGAACCAAGGTGATGGCCATAATGATATGGGGTACAACTCATGATGGCTTTTTCCCAAGTTCTAAATTTATATATCTCTACCATATTTTGCATTTTATATTACATTTTCTGTTGAGAGTGGCCAAATTATGCTTTTATTTTCTTTTTAGCTTCATCAACCTTTGAGGCATCGTTCTAGGCCCAACCCAAAGTGTGGACAAGGGGAGGGGGAGGATAACTCCTTGTAGACCCAATGGAAAAATGTGGGCCCAGATGAAAATATATGAAAAGGGGTTAAAATGAGATAAGGAGAGTGATGTATGTGGTGTCGGGAAGCGAGACCATGCAACCAAAATCAGGATTCCCATGTAGTGCCACTCCTAAATCTAGTAGCCAATAAAGGGGATCCCACAGGACTAGGATACAAGGTTAACCACCAAGATGGATAAGGGGACAAGAGTAAAAAACCAATCTATCGAATCCCCCCCACTAATCCATGCCCAAAACTGTCCATGATAAGTAAGGAAAAATACCCAACTACATAATGAAAGTCATACCTTCGGGCTTGGAAGGCCCACCTTCAAACATACAATCATGACAGATGGGAAAGGGGTGCATAATGGCTAGCTCAAGTGGAGGAGATGATTGCACATCAAGCTATCTAGTGGCTACAAGGGGTTGTTGGTTGTCAATTGAAGACAATATAGGAGAAAAATTCTTCCTATGGGTGTCACCTGTTGGTGATAGGTAACATACCTACATAAACATCATCATCAATAGGTACCACAACCCAGGTTAGCTCTCTTAACCAATGGTACTCACTCAACTAGTCACCATGATCTGATAGGTGCCTCACCTCATGGTACTCTGACTAGTTCAGGGTTGCCATCACCCATCGTCCAACCCTAGAGATATACATGTGCCAAATCCAAAGGCCTAATTGTAGGCCATGATGTTGAAAATACATCCACTTCATTAAGTGTTCAAGCCTCAGGGACCATTCCTCTCTACAATGTTTGTCCCTCATGCTATCACACCAACAATGTAAGTAATCCTCTTGCCCCTATTTTCAAATCAACAACAGTCTAGGCCATGTTCCTATTGTCACTAACAGTCAGAGCCATGACCCTATTGTCCTTTCATTAATGGTCTAGACCATGCTATTTTTGTCACTAACAGTCTGAGCCATGCCCCTGTTGATGTCCCATCAATACTCCTCACCAATATAGGGGATCTCCATAAGTCCAAGCTTATCCCTAAAGTATACAAGCTCTGTTTGGGACAAAGGCTTTGTCGGAATATCAGTGTCCACTCATTGGTGAAGATATACACGAGATTCACTGCTCTCTTCCTATACCACATATTGGTACTAATTCTCAAGGTGCCTTGACCTATCATCAAGTTGTCATTTACGCCTGATCAAACAATCTTGCAAGATGGATCCATAATACTTCTGAACTCACCAACCAAGTTGTAATATACTATGGTTCTACAATATTGAGTGTGACAAAAATTTACTTCTTGCTCATCCAGGATATCATAGTAAAACCCAAACTAAAACATAAATCAGATGTACTTTTCCCCTCATCTACACTCATAGCCCAATCAAAATATGTATATCCATGCATTCATATCTCACCACTAGATGCATAGCTCAAACAATAGTCAACAATATCACATAGACATCTCAATATATGCTTTGCTGCAATACAATGCTCATGTCTTGGTTCCATCTAAAACTGGCTCAATATGTTGACGGAAAATCAAACATCTAGTCTGATGTAATCCATATACATTAATGGTTGTTGGTTTGATGGGGCTTGGACCCAGGTTCAGTGTTAGCTATGCTAACCAACAAAACCCTACACTACCAGCCCTTTCGGAAACAGTTTTCTTAGCAGAGACTATAGTCTCAACCGAGGCAGCGTTGGGCGACGCTAGAACCAGGTTTCTGCATCCAGAAGGGTATGTGATGTAGCAGTGAGGTGTTCCTTAAAATGATTTCTACTTAGAGTAGATCTATGACCTTCACCTAAGTATTCTAACATGCATAAGTTAACATACAAAAGTAGATTTGAACCTTTGTGATGCACTTAATATAATATTACAGAGAATCGAATCATACTGAGCATAAAACACAGAAACATATAAACACATAGAGAAAACGCAGATTTGATTCAATAATTCTTTATTACTTCAAATCTTTAATAGATACACTTCTTTTGCCCTGCGCACATAGCTACAGGGGCCCACACACTCAGTTGTGGACTTACCAAGGTCTCTGTGCACTCAACTGCAAAGCCTTCCCCTTCGCCAGAATACAGAATTACAGACTCAAACTCTTACTCCTCAACTATCCATAAGCTTAGAACTAACTAACGACTCCTAGATGACTCCCTTTTATATATTACATTACCATGGTCCATGAACCATGGGCAGAGTTCATTGTTTACTCAAAACAACCCATCCCTTTACAAAATAAGGGGATTTCACCTTCCTAAAATCCCCTTTGAATCTTAATGTTCTGCACGCTTTGCTCCTCAAAATGTGAAGACTTTACAATATTACAAAATTTGACTCAAAACTTAGACCTGGGGGTCCCCTCCCCAATAGGCCCCAAACACAAAGCCCTGATTCGTCCCGAGTCACTTTGCTGGTAAGTCCTCGTTGCGTGCTTTAAGGTTGTTGAACTCTACCTTAAATGCTTGAAGCTCTGTTGTGCACTGCATGAAGACCTGTCGAACTTCCTCAGCCAAATTCTCAGTAGTTGGCCCCTCTAGTGCTAAGCTAATGATCCTTTGTGTCTATTGTATTTCTTTTAGTTCACTTTTGATAGACTGCGAAAGTTGACAAGCTTCATCATCCCAAGGCCACATTCTTGCTGAAATGATGGAATCTTTGCATCGCAGCTCGTCTATCTAAGCCTAAATGGCATTTCCTTCCTATCGTCTGGTGAATCGTTGCACATGTGCTAAGGTCTGCGTTGTTGCCCCGATTTCATTGAACCGCAGTTGTTTGTCTTTGATCTCCGCTTCAATCTTTTTTACATGTGGGTCCTCCTGCAATGATGCCCACATCTCCATGGCGTTCTCAAAAATCTAGCTGCAGGCCTTAACTATAGCTTCAATTACTTCCATATATGCCTTAATAGCAGCCTCGTGCTGCTCTCGAACTTCTCGAGGTGTTGTTGGTTGTAGCTTCATCTGTAGCTCTACGACCTACATCTAAATCTCAAATTTGACTCGTTCAACCTTCGCTTTGGATTCCTTCACCGTGGCTACTAACTTGTGGAACTTCTCTTCAGAAGTTGCCTCAGTCTGTATGAGGAGCTCTGGCAACTCAATGCAAGTCTAAGTGATGGCGTCCTCCAGCTCCTTCCTGTGCACAGCGGCTACATCCCTATCCTGCATCGCCCTGGTAGCTTCCTCAACTAACTTCTCATTGTGTCTCTTGATGTCCTTGATCATGAACAGTGCCCACTTTTCTCAAATTTTCAATTCGGAAGATACTCCTTGGTGGATTTCATGTAATTCTTGAATGGGAAGTGTTGCTAAGTTCAGCTCTGAGTTCCTCCCATATGGTGTTGTTGTCTGATCCCCCTCAGTAGAAAAACATAGCGAACCTCCTAGAATGGGAACTATGCAGACCTCAATGGTTACCACCAACATCGAAGGTAATGCTGGTGTGGCACTTGTCATTGCCACGCTCGCTTGATTGTTGCTCGCCTGAACCACGCTCACTTGAACCCTATTGGACCTGCGTTAGTACGGACTTGTATTGATCCTCTATGTGTCCCCATGTTTCCTCAGTGATGGAGCACATAGTATCACCAATCTCATCGATATCCCCCTCAGTGAGGACCATCGCTTCAATGCTGGAATTCTTGTCAGATTTCTGCTTCTTTCACGCACCTCCAACGATGTATTTCTTCCTCTTCTTTAGTATGAAAGGAGACTCAATATCTTATGTCTCCTTAAGAAGGTCTTCTCCAGTGTGCTCTGGTTCCTCCACGTCCAGCTCCTCTTCGTCTACGCGCTCTGGCTCTTGCATGGTGTTCTTCCCAAGGTCCACAGTGACTTTTGCAGCACCTTCTTGGGGTCTTCCATCAGCGTACCTTTTGTTTTGGGGACCTCTAGGTCTAATTTTTGTCTAAGTTTTGAGTAAATTTTGATGTAAGATTGTAAAGTCTCCACATTTTGAGGAGCAAAGCAAACAGAACGTTAAGATTCAAAGGGGATTGTAGGAAGGTCAAAGCCCCTTATTTTGTAAAGGGATGGATTGTTTTGAGTAAACAATGAACTCCGCCCATGGTTTGCAGATCATGGTAATGTAATGTAAAATATATAAAAGGAAATCATCTAGGAGTCATTAGTTAGTTCTAAGTTATGGATAGTTGATGAGTAAGATTTTGAGTTTATAATTTTGTATTCAGGTGAAGCGAAAGTGATCAGGTGCTCAAAATTAGGCTCAAAAATAAAAGTGTCAGAATCTTGATAAAATTAGCTTCAGATTGAAGAGATCATCATTTTGATTCCAATGGTGTGAACAACACTCGAATTTGAGCTTGTATTAATAAGTTAGAGTAAGTCAAAGTTCAGGTTTGTCTTGGACAAATGGCAGGAAAAGATGATGTGGCAAGGCCCTTCAGCGAATGGGTAGGTGCCAAGTGGCAGGCCACCATTGGCCCCTACATATCGCAAATCGCATGTCGCAGGTGGGTAGTGTTAAAAACTAGCCCCGGAACAGCCAGGTTGCGATGCGATAAATTGCAATCACACTTCGCAAAAGATAGGCGGAAAGGTGTTAAAGGATTGACCCCAGAGTTGCGATGCAATGGATTGGCCGGAGTTGCGATGCGATGGATCACAGATCGCAATTGAACTTCGCAGAAATCACAGTCCCGCATTATATTACCCGACAGTTCTCCTCCAATTGCGAAATGTGATAGGTTCCCCGATGTGATGCGACCATAGGCTCCGATTAATTGTTTTGTCGGGTCCACTAGATCACAATCGCACATTGCCCTACTAGGATCAGAGACCATAAGACCATTGGTTTCCTCACCGATTGCACTTTTTGATAAGAAAACCGACCGACAGATTATGGCTCGCCGCGCGGTGAAATTTTCGCCCAATTAGCTTGTTTTTAGGGCTAATTTGTAGGTGTTGGAAATAATACTGAGAA
>APFE030207395.1:213213-232757 GCA_000404065.3 Pinus taeda
GAGATCACCCTTCACAGATTCGCTTTCCACTTCACTTTCATATAGATCGAGTTTTTGAAACAATAACCCAATATTTCAGATCTTAAGATATTCAACCCAAAAGCATACACAAGCCAAATGATCTCCTTTGCTTTATATAGGCAAGCTCTTCTTCAAATCATGGACCAATACCACGGGCCAAAACCATAACAAACCAATACCATCAACTCAATACTAGGGATCAACACGTCTGTCGAGATGCCATGGTCCAAAAACCATAGGTTCAAATTCCAAGGACTAACTTCCATGGACCAAAGGTAAGTTTTCCCACATGAAATAAACTTTTCTCTGCATAAAATTCCGTGAACTTTTCTCCACATGAAATAAACTTTTATAAACTTTTCTCTGCATAGAATTCCGTGAACTTTTCTCCTGCGTACTTCTTAATTCTCATCATATTGAGAGCCATGCCATGGGTGTTGCCATCAAGTACAACACTTTAGCCATAATGCCAACAATCTCCCCCTTTGGACTTGATGGCAAATCTTACTTGTGAACTGTCATCTGATCCCTTTTTGTTGTCCGATAACCCATGCACTTTGTCACATCTGATATTTCTTCTGTAGATTCATCTGAATGTATACAAGTGAGATGATCTTCTATGAGATGGTTGCCATCAAGAACAACACATGCATCATAATGCCAACAGTAGGATCATGCCAAAAATGGGGCAATTTGTGGAGCGAATATTGGGAGAACTAGGAGAAATCATAACTTCTTCAGTTTTCCACCAAATTGGATGCAAAAAGAGGATAGATAGCTATTTTTGGACATTCTGGATTGTTTTGGAGCAGGTTTCAGAAGCATTTGAGCATTGTAAATGCAGACTTTTACACTTTAGAGCATAATAGAGAGGCCCAAGCCATTGGAAGCTGGACCAAGGAGACATATCCCAGGAGGGGTGAAATCCTTTATCATGTGCTTGTTGTAATGTGTTTTTGATGATGTTCTGTACATGTTTATTTTGTTTTTCAGTCTCTTATTTATATTAAATTGCTCATAAAATTAACATAAAAACTCTTCATTTCACTTGAAAAAATTCATGAATCCTTAAGCACAATGAAAGCATTTTCTTTATAATCTGAGGAGGATCTTAGCACTGCAATCTAATATTATAAATCAGATCAAATTTGGTATTTGAGCTCTAGGTTTTCTTTGTGAAAGAAGGATTTAATTGTTTGCAAGTTTATGTCATGCATATAAGGTTAAAACTAAAAAGGGGAGAAGGAAAGTTGGTTGGAATCTCTGAAGTTGTGTCAAGGGGAAGGAGAGAAAGGTTGCCACAATCTCCAACACCGGTTCAACCTCAAGTTGCAGTTGAGACTCCAGAGGTTGTGTCTCATGAAGGAGAACCTACAAACATGACAGAAGATTAGAAGACCTTCAGAAAGGCTTTCTTTGACATGACAGAGATCGTGAAGGTCCTCTATGAAGAGAGGAATAGCAGGTTGCAAGGAGAAAGTTCCAAACCTCCCAATAGAGAAAGATCTTCAGGAGGAGGTAATGGAAAAGGAGGTAATGGAAATGGAGACAAACCTCCACCCTCTCCCCCATCTTCTTCATCTTATTCTTCACAATCATCTTAGCCCTCTTCCACTAACACAACCCTTACTCATACGCATCATCATACTTCAAAAGGAACTAGTAAATCACCTTTTTTAAAACTTGATGTTAAATTCAAGCTGCCTATGTATAATGGTGAAGTGAATGTAGAGAATATTGATAATTGGATTCGTCAATTGGAGGTCTATTGCAGGATTCAAAACCTTCAAGAGGATGATATAAATATTCAGTTAGCTTCCTTGAGAATGGAGGGTGCAACACTGGTATGGTGGGAATCAAAGACCCAAGAGGAGATTAAAAAATAAGGTAAGATTTCAATTTATTGGAATGATTTCATTGTTGCAATCAAAATACAATTCTACCCTCTAGCTTATATGCAGAAAGCCATCATGAATTGGCATAACTTTAGACAACTTAAAGGTCAAAATGTGCAAGATTACACCCAAAAATTCAAAAAAAGGTCTTTGATGTTAGCTGTAGATTTTTAATCACAAGACACATTGTTGAAGTACATAGGGGGTTTACACAGTTACCTTATGCATACTATCTTAATGTTTAATCCCAATAATCTAGATGATGTGTGTGTGCAAGCCACTCATCTTGAGGAAAGAAGGAAAAACACTCCAGAAGAAGGTAGTAAAAATCCATTTAAGGGTAAAGAGCAAGAAAAGGGTTTCAAGGGGGAGAAATATGCAGCCATTAAAAAGGAAGGAGAGAAAACAATATGTAAACATTGTTCCAGAGAGATTCACGATGAAGCTCATTGTTGGAACTTTCATCCTGAAATGTAACCAAAGGAATTCAAAAACAAAGGAAAAGAAAACACAGTTATCGTCACTCAAGAGGATTTGGGATCTGAATCAGGCAATGAAACAAAAATCACAGCCATGGCGTTCCATGGAAAGGAATCCATTTCCAGCACTAGTTATTCAAGCTCACAGTATGAAACTCCAAATGAAAAGAGGAGAATAGAAATTTTTCACATACGGGTGATCTCAAAACATAACAAGATTGATACGTTGTTTGATAGTGGCTCTTAAGTCAATCTTATCTTTGAAAACATCATCAAAAGTTTAAATTGGAAACTATTCCACATCATAAACCATATCTCCTTGGATGGGTGTGTGACAATACACAATTGTAGGTTACGAGAAAGTGTAAACTAAAATTCACCATTACTACAAATTTCAGAGATGAAGTGGAGCTTGACGTTGTGCCGTTAGATATTTGTGGCATTGTTTTTGGTAATCCATACCTTTATGACAGAAAATATATCTTCCATAGATTTGAAAATAAATATAATTTATTCAAAAATGGAGTAGAATATATTGTGAGAGCTCACAGCAAGAAAACAAATCTTTCCCCTGTTAATTCAAGGCAGATGAAAATATTGGTGAATTCGAGCAAGAATCTTGTGCTTCTCATGATCAAACCCAAGAATGATATTGATTATGAAGTGTTTGAAGGTTGTGATTTTAATTTGAAACCTAAATTGGTTGACATTGTTAACCAATCCGATGAGATGTTTCAAGAACCAAAGGGATTACCTCCCAAGAGAGGAATCCAACATGAGTTACAGTTTCAAAAAAAGTGTTTTCTTCCTAACATTGGCATGTACAAGATGTGAGTGATGGAAAGCGTAGAAATTAAGATGCAAATCCAGGGATTTTTGAATAAAAAGATCATTCATCCTACTCCTTTACCATGTGGTGCACCTCTTGTTTTGGCACCCGAGAAGAATGGTAAGAATTTCCTTCAAAGGGATTCAAGGAGTGGTTTTCATCAAAGTAGAGTTTTTGAAGGAGATATATGGAAGACGACATTCAAAACCAGGCAATGTTTATTTGAATGGCTTGTTATGATTATTGGTCTATTCCATGCTCCTACTACTTTTATGCATATGAAGCAAGATGTGTTGAACCTATTTCTAGACATGATAGTCTACTTGGATGACATTTTCATTTTCAAAAAATTTCATTATGAATATGTCATGTGTGAGGAAAAATACTTGATGTCATATGTCAAGAACATTTGTTTCTAAAGATGTCAAAGTATATGTTGGATAAAACTTCTTTGATTTACTTAAGCCATGAAATTGGTTCTTCCAAGTGTGTTCAGGTTCCCAAGGGCTTTTTGGCAGTATGTGTGGGACATGGAGAAGGTGAGCTGAAGTTAGACCTCTCCAAGATTGAAGTCATAATAGTTTGTGGTGGTATTGACTCCATTCCTGCAGACACAGGTAAAGGAATTATAAATCCTCGTGAAGTCGTAGACACCTTTGCTCAACTCGTAATTTACGCAGGCAGGCTCAAGATAGTCATTTGGATAAGAGGTTTTTTGGCAACAACCCAATGTTGGAGGAGAGATTTTGTTAATTTTTCTTCTATTGTAGCTCATCTTCATTCTTTGGAAGTTGTGAAAAGGGTCTTCCAGTGGGGAGGCAAACAACACGAGACATTTGATGTTTTAAAACAAAAGATTGGTTCAACCTTTATATTAGCTTTTCCAAACTTGAAAAAGTCATTTAAGTTTCAGGTTGATGTATGCATTTATGCCATGGGTGCAGTCTTTATGCAATATGGTAAGCCCATTTCTTTTCATTCAGAAATTTTCAATGGTAAAGTGTTTAAGTTGCAGCGGCGAAGGCACTTCCATTGCATGGCTTTTCTTCCACTCAATCAAAAGGTATAAGAAAGGTATAAGTGACAAGTTTGTTGATGTACTATTCTTCAAGCATCATTTTATTTTACATGAAAGTTATGTTCAGAAGAATGCATACCTTCAAGATGTATATTTAGGCTTGAGTCAAAGGAATCAAGTGGAGGAATTTATTTACCATTTGCATCATAATGTTTTGTATCATCTTGGTAAAAAGGATTTTGATACTGATAGTAACATGGACAAGGCCAAATATTTCATTGAACAACTCCCAATGGTACATCAAACAGTGCAAGAACAACTTGAAAAGGGTAAAGGCAAGTATGCAGCAAGGCACGACAAGCATCGTGCAGATCACAAGTTCCAATTTATTGATCAGTGGATCGAGATTGGAAAGGCCGGGGAACTTTACCCTCACCTACTGGACAATTGAAAGTGATATTTTGGGTTCCAAAAGACTTCCAATGGGGAGGAGTGATCAGGTGCTCAAAATTAGGTTCAAAAATAAAAGTGTCAGAATCTTGATAAAATTATCTTTAGATCGAAGATTTCATTATTTTGATTCCAGCGATACAAACACTCGAATCTTAGCTCATATGAGGAAGTTAGAGAAAGTTAAAGTTTAGGTTTAACTTTGACATATGGAAGGAAAAGATAATGTGCCAAGGCCTTTTAGTGAATGGGGAGGCGTCAAGTGGCAGGCCACCATTGGCCCCGGCATATCGCAGATCGCATGTCACAGGCGAATCGTGTTGAAAATCAGCCCCATAACAGTCAGGGTTGCGATGCGATAAATCGCAATCGCACTTCGCAAAAGACAAGCGGAAAGGTGTTAAAGGATCGGACCCAGAATTGTGATGCGATGGATTGTAGATCATAATTTCACTTCACAGAAAGTATATCCCCGTATTATATTACTTGTCGGTTCTCCGTTGATTGCGAAATGCAATAGGTTCCTGGATGCGATGCGACTATAGGTTCTGTTAATTTTTCTATCGAGTCCGCTAGATCACAATGGCACATCACCCCGCTAGGATCATAGACCATAAGGCTGTTGGTTTCCTCACCGATTACGATTTGTGATAAGACATTCGGCTGACAGATTATGAACTGCCACACAGCGAAAGTTTTGCCCAGTTAGCGGGTTTTTTGGGCTAATTTGTAGGATCATGCCAGAAATGGGGCAATTTGTGGAGAGGATATTGGGAGAACTAGGAAAAGTCATAACTTATTCATTTTTCCACTAAATTGGATGCAAAAAGAGGCTAGATAGCAATTTTTGGACATTTTGGACTGTTTTGGAGCAGGTTTGAGAAGCATTTGGGCATTGTAAACACAGATTTTTACACTTTTGAGCATAATAGAGAGGCCCAAGCCATTGGAAGCTAGACCAAGGAGTCGTAGCCTAGGGGGGTGAACTCCTTTATCACGTGCTTGTTGTAATGTGTTTTTGATGATGTTCTGTACATGCTTATGTTGTTTTTCGGTCTCTTATTTATGTTAAATTGTTCATAAAATTAACATAAAAACTCTTCATTTCACTTGCAAAAATTCATGAATCCTTAAGCACAATGAAAGCATTTTGTTTATAATCTGAGGAGGATCTTAGACTATAATCTAATATTCTAAATTAGATCAAGAAGGCTCCTACAGTTGAGTGCATGGAGACCTTGGTAAGTCTCCAGCTAAGTGCGCAAGCCCCTGCAATTGTGTGCGCATGTCAGAAGAAGTGTATGTATTGAAGACCTGAATAATAAAGCATATTTGAAGCAAATATGTACATTCTCTATATATTTATATGGTTATGTGTTTTATACTCAGTTATAATTCGACTCTCTGTCATATTATTTTAAGTGCATCACGAAGGTTGAGATCTACTTTTGTATATTAACTTATGCATGTTAGAATACTTAAGCGAAGATCATAGATCTACTTTAAGTAGAAATAATTTTAAGTATGTGATTCTGAAGATAAGGGTTTGCGAAGGTCGGATCAGGCCCTAGATTAAGGAAACGCCTCACTGGTACATCACAAAGCCTTCTAGATGTATAAATCTAGTTCTACAATACCCTAATATTGTCTCAAGTGAGACTGCAGTTTTCATTAAGCCAATTGTTGCCGAAAGGGCTGGTAGTGTAGGATTTTGTTGGTTAGCACAGCTAACTTTGAATCTGAGCCCAAGCGCTCTCAAGCCAACAAATGGTTTTGTTTTTGGGACCAGCATCTATCTAAGGGATGTCTGATGTGGTGTCCATGGATACCAACTAAGAAATAAATCGAGAAGTGGATAGATCGGAAGTTGAACAAGTTTGCAGCTCAAGAAAATTGGAATCGGCACTGGTCAAAAGAGAGGTGGTTACAAAGATATCTCTATATATAAGAGCACGAGATATTTTTCACATCATTCCCTAACAAACTGCACGAGTGGCTTCCAAAGTTAGCAGATAGCGAACCTACTTGGGAACATGACGATCCTATTGTGTGGACTCTATCAGCTCAATTTATTGTGTAAATTAAGGCATGTACTTTACTATTAATCCAGGTTGGTAATCTTAGAAGCAAACCACAATTTATGGATTTTTGGACAAGGACTAATATAGAAAGAAGTTATGAGAATGGAAATACATATTATAAATATAAATCACTCTTCACAACTTAAGCAAAAATATTTAAGTCTATTCCATAAAAGCATACATTATTGGTCAATGAAATTAGACTATTTTAGAAAAACAAGGAAGAGGCTCCTTTCAAAGAGACCTGGGACTCCTCCCTCAATAATTCTATAATGAAATTGCCAATATCTAAGTAAGCATAAGAGAATGTAATTAAAGCATAAGAATTTAATCTAAAAAATCTTGAAAGAAGTGAATCTTGTTCAATCTTAGTCCTAGCTCACAGAGAATAGGCTATTTTCTAAGAGACCTAGTTGTCCTTCCACATCCATGCTAATCACTAAAAGGAAGCAATCTTCACTTAACACATGCCATAAAATGAATTCTCATTAAAGATATTTACAAATATTTATAGCAAATGAATATAATAAACATGGAGAATTAAACTAGCATACAACAAATATGAACAGCATACAACAAAGTGTACTTAGCTTGGTATGGGGGCCCTCCAACCTTGTTGGTACACTACTAAAATACTCAACTACAAAAACTCATTCACTCCAGCAAACACAAATAAATCATGAAACAAAATCTTTGTCTTCAATTATCTCAAAATAATAATCTTCAAGTTTTTCTACATGTTCTAACTATGAATGCCTCTCTTTAAATAGGAAAAATAATAACCATATAAGATAAAAAGTCTGAAACAACCATCATTAATGTTATCCCACTTCATCAGGTTAAAGCCATCCATTAATTACAATAAATCTAGAAGAATTCCAAAAAATCCTAAAACTGCCCCTTTTTAATAGGGATTTCTGGGTGACAGGTCAAGTTTGACCAGTGTTGACCAGGCTTGTATTTGCTCATTTTGACCGAGCCAATAGCTGTTCATCCATATGTGGTTTCTAATCTTTCCAAATATGTATTCAGCTCATGCCTAGGTGTCCTGCACATATCACTTTAATGGAGCTATTACGGGAATTTTCAATGCAGTCTAAAATTAATTTTAAAACCCAATTTTTACAAAAAATTCTAAAAATTGAAAAACTTAATCTAATTACCTGAATATGAAAAATAAGGGTAAAATGAAGCATATATGAGTGGAGTAAGGTGGAATATGATGGTAAGTAAGTGGGTTTATGATAAACAAAATTGACCAAAATTGATGGCCAACATATCCGCCTTATTGACGTTGAAGCATGTCCTCATTCTTGTTGAAAAGTGTGCAACAAGAAATGCTTGTTGAGAATGCAACAAGATGATGGAGCTTAGTGGAAAGGAGTCGCCTTCACTAAGTGGGCCCGCAAGCTATTTTTGGCGCAAGTCTATTTTTAGACTATGTCTATTTTTAGACATATGGATCATGGTCTATGAGTTGCAGGATGCTATTTATGGATGATTGGTCATGTTGGTAAAAATAGATGGACCTCTATTTTTAGAAATATGGGCGGAGTCTATTTTTAGACTGCCAGTCAAAAAATAGAACAGTTGAATATTATTAGCTCTTAATAATATTTGGACTATAAACATTATCTTATCCTCTTGCAGCACTTCAGTTCGAGCTACGGATGTGGCACATGCAACTGCCAGAAGGAAATACACTTTTCTTATGGTTTAGTTGAGATATTGCATGATGGACTTCATTTAAAACTCAAGTGATTGAGTTTTGGTGGAGTTGATTGAGGAGTTGATGGAGTTGTGATCAGTTTGACTTAGTTGAACTGGTTGTATTTAGTCTAACTGAAAAATACACTAGTGATGAGTGGTGTGAATTAATTATTAATTATTTCACTAATTATTAACTCATAAATCAAATAAAGAATACATCATTTAACTCAGTGCATGGACAGTTTAGTGGAGACAAGTGTTAGAGGTGAGTGAAAGGGCAAGACAGCTGTCAGTTGTGACTATAGTTGTGCATGATATTTTCACAATCAGTGGATTGAGATTGCCAATGAGGATTACGTAGTGAAACACAATGGAAATACGAGTTTGGATCAGCCATTATCATCTATTCTCTTGCAGGTATTGCACAGTGGAGGTAGGCAAGAAGCGGAGGAGATTTGAACCTGTGATTGATTCAGATCTAAGCTAGTTTGTGTGTAACAGGGGGGAGATAGTACTGAGTACTTGTGAGGAGTATTGTACTATGTATTGTTACATGTTCTCTATCATCATAATATACAGATAGTTGAGGGGTTTTCAGGTGTATGCTTTCCCCAGTACATACTGTGTTGATATGTGTGATTGATGTTTCAATGTGCGCATGTGATTGTTTCTTTAATTCCGCAAATTGATGATCAACGCAAAGGAGGTTATGTATTATGCATGAATTCCGCAAATAGTGTATAATCAGGATAATCTCTGTGAATAAGTGTCATATTATTCAAAATTTCTACAAATTTTACATCTATTTTAAGCTTCCCCGCTGGGGGAGTGGGCTCTAAAGAATCGTTGTCGCCCCCCCTTGACAGCACACATAAATGGGTGGAATTGCTGCCACATTATGAAATGGGGTCCAATGTGGTGATACCTTTGAAGAAAGAAGATAATTAGGATCCGTACTGAACAAGTTAACTTGATGATTAGGCTTATTTCATTAATATCTTGATGTTCTGTGTATCATGTTGACCTAGATTGTTCTGTGTATATGGTTATGGTTATGACATTTAGGTATGAGATGATATATTTTTGATATTGTGTTGTACTAATCTAAAATTACTGTGCATGTGTGATTGTTATGTGTGAATGACAATTGTTTATTAACTTATGACGTGACATGTTAGCTAGTTACTGTTACGGATATCATGACCTTATTTATGTTTGAGTTGATATGTTGTGAATTTATATCATGCTAATATATATCGATTTTGCAGATAAGATAGCCCCCCTGAGATTCATTGAGGCATGATTTTTCTTATGTTGCCTATTTGGTGTTTGAGTGTTTGGTGTCTATTATTTCGTCTACTTGATTTATCTAACTTGGTTCATTTATAGTTTGTTTGACTGTTTTATTAATTGCATACTATGAGTTTGCGTCTATAAGATTTAATGAAGGAATGATCTGTTCGAGGTGTACTAGTCCATATGGGTGAGATAATTGTGTGTTCTTGTTTGTGCGTTGGTTATATTTGTACAATATTTTATGTGTTCCATTGCTCCGTAATATATAATTTTATAACAGTTGTTAGGCTTTGTAAAGGTTGATTTCAAATTAATATACATGATGTCTTGATCTTTGGAATGTGTGGCTAACATGTGTGAATAGTTGCAAGGAAACATGCTTGGTATTAGCATGACAAAGTAATAGTTGATTTGTTTATATAAATAGATGTTGGGTGATGTGAAGTACATAATAAGATTCGATTGCAGCAAGGAGAAAGGTAAAAGGAAGGAATTGGGTAAGAATTCCTTTGGCAATGTTTGGAAACCACAATTCCAAACCAATGAGTGCTTTGCATACAGGACGTCTTCTTAACCTTGATTTTGACTAACATTATGTGCATATATGCTATATTCATGAACATGTATTTGACATGTATATTAGCTAGTTTTTAGTTATAGCTAGGTGCCTTAAGGGAATTGGAGTCCCTTGAGAGATGGTATGGATGTGTTTAGTTACAAGTCAGCGTGCTTGGCACAACAAGGTAAGATAGATAGTATATTCTTATATTTGTTATACCCTAAAAATTATGTGTTTATGGTAGTATGATGCAGGGAATTGCATGACAAAAGAGACTACTACGAAATCTTGAAGAAGGCTCAGATTGAGCTTTCCCTTGGAAGCATTAGAAACCCATGGGGATTGATTCATGGTGTTTATTACTAGTCTCGTGCTTTTGGTCTTTTGTGATTTTTTTACGCTTGATTTACGGTCTTGATTGGATCTAGTGTATGGTCATACCACTTTGTTTGTGGTGTCGTATTTTATTGGTTTTCATGGTCATATTCTTGATTGTTTCTTGTTCTTGCCTTTTGTATTTTGAGTCTTGGGAATTGGTTGGAAAAGAGGAAAATTAATGGATCTCGATCAGAGCTAAAGGAAACTTACTAGTAAGGTAAGCCTGAGATGAATCTCAGGCACGTATGAGGGCAACTGAAGGCAAGAGTATGTCAGTCGATTGAGTTGGTTGGGTCCAGTAGGATAAATGGATGATGGTGGAACAATCATGAGAAAGGTAACAAGAAAGGTGAAGTAAATGGATCTGAGGTGCCATATGCCTTGGCTGTGTTGGATATTGTTGTTCCCAATGTTGTGCATGTTGTTCATCAATAAAGGGGGTTCTCTTAACCTTGAACTTATGATATCTTGTAATTATGTTGTGATCATGATTATGTTGATGTCTATATATGTATACATGTATGTACGTATGTCATTTTCTGACATGATCGTCAAGGCCATGATTGTTTTATGATGATGTATATATATGTGTATATATATGAATGTATGTCATTGTCTGACAGGGTTGTCAAGGATCACCCTTGTGGAGGAATGATTTCTTATCCAGGTGAATGGCGTGAAGAGGTTCATGGTCTTATGGGGAATCAAGTGGGAAGAGTAGTCATGAAAAACTTACAAGGTTAGTAATTCATGGAAAATTTTAGGGGCTAATGTTCGCCCAATGGGCTAATTTTCCATGATTTTTCCAAAAAAAGATTCGCCAATTTCCAATTTTTATAAAAGATGATTCGCCCAAATTTTAGAATATAAAATTATTTTACCTTAAAAATCGCCAACATTATATAGTGGCTATATGATAAATCATTATAAATTTAAATAAGTTTACAAATATATCATTGAAAAATTTATAGTTTCCATATTAGGGATTAGTGAGATTCGCCAATGTTTTAAACTTCAAGAAAATTTTACATCCTTAAAATTTTCCTTGGTTAGTATCATGTGGATATGAAATGATATTATATGCTTGTACTATGTTTATGTCTATGTTATAGCAGGCTATGTTGAGGGACACATCAGTGGAATGGAAGCAATATGATTTGTGGCATGATAATATAAGCATGGGTGGTGGAAAGACATTGGAAGCAAGGTTGTTTGGTAGAGACAGTGTGGTACTATTGTTGTGTATGTCTTGTGCATGTTGTATATTCAGTGATTGTACCTATGGTGATGTGTACATGTAACATATGTAGCATTGTGTACATGTGATTTTTTGTGTTTGTTGTATATATGGTTTTGTGTATATATTGCATATGCATTGATGGGTATATATGGTGCTATGTACACGTTGGATATGAAGTGTCGTGTACATATTATATTGTGTGCATGATTGATAAGCGGTGTTGTGTGCATATGTTGATGTGTGCATGTTGGATATGCAGTGATGTGTACATATGGTGCTATGTACATGTTGTATATGTAGTGCTATGTACATACAATGTTGTGTGCATGTTGTACATTTGGTGCTATGTACATATGGTATCATGTGCATGATTTTACATGTGGTGTTGTGTGCATGTGGTGTTGTGTACATGTGGTGTTGTGTGTAGGTGGTGTTGTGTACATGTCACGCATGTGGTGTTGTGTGCATGTGGTATTGTGTACACATTGTATAGGTGGTGCAGTGTACACGTGGTGTTGTGTACACATTTTTTAGGTGGTGTTGTGTACATTTGATGTTGTGCACACGTTGTGTAGGTGGTGTTGTGTACAAGTGGTACTATGTACATGTTGTACATATGGTACTGGTGTACATGTTGTACATGTTGTCTTACGAGCATGCGATATTATGTATGCGCATTGCATATTTGTGGTATTGTGACATGTGTATTCATTGTATTGGATTATGTGTATGTATATGTATTGTTTTGTACACCGGATGTAAGTGTATGTGTTGTGATGTACATCAGGTATAGACGTATGTGGTGTGTTGTACATCAGGTGTGGGTGTATGTATTGTATGGTGTTTTACGTCATGTGTGGATGTGCATGTTGTCATGTACATTATGTGTATGTGTACATGATTAAAGAGAAGCAAAGGCACTCGGTGCTTAATGAGTGTGACGACTGATCTAATGTGCATACGGAAAGGATCAATTAAAGGATAAGTATCATCATTTTATTTTAGTTTTAATTATACATATGATCTATGATTCTGATTTATGATGGTTACATGTGATCTATGATTATGGTTTATGATGATTTCATGTGATTCATGATTTTAATTTATGATGCTTGAGTTTGAGCTAACCAGATGTGATATGTTTATTCATGATGATTTGATCAAACAATTAATTTGACTTGTTGTGATAGGAATTAAACGTAACTACAGGTGTACCTTATTGAAGGGCTACCGATGAGGTATGATTTAAGTTTATTTCAATCTATTTTGAATCTAATGGAAATTATGTTCTTGGTACAGGAAAGCATGCAATGCTCGATTTAGGGTGGTTGAAACCGACTGCAAGAATTAGCAGCATCAGTGAAGGGAATTGGAACATGCAAGAATATGTTGGTAAAGCACTTTAGGAGCAAGGCCATTGTGGGACACTGGTACCCAATAGTGTCCATTGATTTCCATGAACATGCTATGACCAGTGTGATGGTTTTGAGGTAGAGATATGCCTTGGTTTTTGTATCTTCCAATGAGGGGAATATTTGGCAAGGGATAGACTGCCCGGGATAGGGGTTCCAATAGAACTTGGAAGGTGTGTGACTACATGGAAGGGGGTGACCGAATTTCCCGAGGGACTGTAGCAAAGAAGGGAAGGTTGGGGATGGATTTGTTTTGGTCATTAAAATTGCAAGATGGAATCATAGGAACATTGGGAGTGTGCTCTAGAACAATGAGCCGGTAATTTTTCACTAAGAGAACAAGTGGTGCAGGATTGTAGCATTGGACATTAGATACAACTTTGAATTTGGTAGTGGATTCTAGACTTCCTAGGAAGGAGGTGAATCCTAGTATTACTTTGAGGGTGGAGGTGTGGGTCTCTGGATTCAATTGTTGCTAATACGAGCATCGTATCCTTTTATTTGTTGGTTAAGAAAATATGCATAAGTGTATATTATTGTAAATATTGTATTGAGCTAGGATTATAAAGCTCCATGGACATTGTGATTATTTGTTGGTTGAATAAAATGTGTATGTTTATATGTGGATGTTATTGTAAATACTGTAATGAGTTGTTCTATAAATCTCCAGTAAATGGTATGGTTATCATGTTTCCAGTAGCATGTCATTGTAAATATTGCAATGAGTTGTGTTATAAATCTCCATGGGCAGTATGTTTCTTTTCAATGGCCGTGTTGGTTGTAGGTGTCATTGAACACCTAGGACGGTGTTCCCCCAAGGCAGAGGGTTTTTTAACAACCTTGGTCAAAAATCCATGTAAAAAAATATAGGACCAAGGTCATGGGACATGTATTCCAAGTTGAACGGTGAGTACAACATCCTAGTGGAGCGTCACTTCAATTTATTAATGGCTAAGGAAATTGGCAAAGGAAAAGGCTTTGGAAAGGTATGAGGCATTAATTGGCATTTTATTTATGAAAATAATGGAAATTAGGAGAAAAGGAAGGTGAAAGGTCACATGTTGCATGTGAGGAGGAAATTGAAGGAAAATAATGGGACATGAATATAATAGAGGCCTCATTAATAAAAACGCTTCTAATGATCAGTTGGTAAGCTTCTTTTGAGGCTTTTGATGAGTTCAATTTTGGAGCTCTCATTCTATTCTTTCTCTCTCATACTCTTGGACACTTAGATTTTCCTTGGAGCACTCTTAGAGGAGTGTGGCATACTTGGAGTTTTGGAGCAAGAAGGAAAATGAAAGTGCAAGAGGAAATCGGGATCATCAACTACAATGGAATTGCTTTGTAGGTATTGAGTTGAATATATGATTTCCTTACTAGTTTTGGCATGCATAGCATATGCATGTGGTTTCTTGGTCATTATTTGTCACTGGAATGGAGGATTGCTTGGATTGATAGTGGTTTTTCCTATTCTTTCCATTTCCTGGATATCCATGGTGTTGTGGGAGTCTTTCCCTTTTGTTCTCTTATTTATTCTCATGTTCCTTTGGTTGTGGGTTGAGTTATTAGTTCATGGAGCCTTGGTTGGAAAAATGCTCAGGAGTCGTGTAACAACTTGGGTTGAGTTATTAGTCCTAGGGCCTTGGTTGGAAAAATGCTCTAGAGTCCCCAGTGGGTTGAGTTACTAGTCCTAGAGCCTCAGTTGGACACGCGCTCTAGATCTCGATGACAGATGTGGGTTGAGTTACTAGTCCTTGAATCCTTGGTTGGAACAAATGATCTGGATCCCTTGATAGCTTGGGTAGAGACCAATCTAGTGATGGTTAGTGATGTTTGACCATGAGGTGGAATCATTGGTTCAGAGTTGAGGTGGTTTTGCCTCTGGAAGCCTTGGTTTTGTTTTGTTGGATGTGTTCCATGAGCCACGTTCATGCTTCAAATATGGCACGGGGGTGACTATCTGAAACAAATATTTGGTTTAGCCTAGTCTATGGTCGGGAGGTTTGTGGAAGTCCCATACCTGGTCGGCTTATGCAATCATCAATATGAGTTATTTCTCCTTGGTATTTTACAAGGAAATATACTTGTTTATATGTGGCTTATATGGTTGTTATATCCTTGATATTTCTGTTGATTATATGTTGGTTATGAGTGAGTTTTATGACAGTAAAAATGTATGCCTCTCATCATGTCTTGGTTAATCACAGAACATATAATGAATATATGGCCTGATAGATGGTAATGCAATTATTGTGATGAGATGACATTGTTTCGTAGTGATTCTCAAATAATTGTGATACCCCTATGCTCACATCTATTGTTTAAACCTGTAAAATGAATATTTGTGACATGTTTGATGAAATGTTTATCATGGCTAGTAGGAGTCTAGTCAAGTCCTCATTCAAGTATTTTCATTTGTATCATTGTTTTTATGTTACTCATTATTTCTGGAAGTCTCATGGACTTCTATGCAATGGCTTGAGTCCTGGCCCTGAAAAAGTGGCGTAGAATCTAGAGTCACTAGCATAGAACTACTTCAAGTCCCCAGTCGTAGGCATGCCTTGTTTTGGGAGCGATTGAAAGTTCCCAGTCACATGCATGCACATGTCAAGTGAGCAACTGAGGATTTAATGTAGCAAATGTCAGTTTGTCTCAAGGGCTAGTCACATGGATGGGTTGGCTAGCTCCTAGGGGTTCTGTTGCAGGTATCTAAGGTCAGGTTGTCTATTTTTGTCAGTTCCACTTCCTTAACTAATACATAGGAAGTTGAATCATATCATAGTAACTTTTCATGACATATTTATCCCGGTAAACGAGTAAGCTTGGGTAAGTGTGGGAGGAGGGTGTTACGATAACCAAGCCACTAGGAGGAAAAGGGATTCCATTATTTTGAGTGGATTTTTTTCATAGATGAGTAAAAATAGTGAAGAGGTATCATAGATAGATCACACAGAGAGGATTTGTCCACTGTAGTAGCCCATGGGCCATAGGCCATACTATCCTCTTAACCAATTTCTATTTAGATAAATAGCGTAGAGCGACCTCACCTTCCATCTAGGTTTTTTCCTGAAAGGGTTGCCAAGGTCATATCTTGTGTCAAATTATGCTTTGTGATTTTTTATTTCATCGTTCTCTATTTTTTGCATAATTTTAATTTACATGCATAAGCAATTAACAGTAATCTATAGATCAAGAAATCTAAAGAGAAATAAAACACCAATAGTTTAAATTTCAAATTTCTAAATATAGTTTTATGTGATGAACTATCCAATGGAGTATCCATGGCAATTTACATATCAAAAATGGAGTCTTATATATGGAACAAGAACCATAACAAATTGTTGTGTTCCTCTCCATCACCTCATCTTCATGGCATTGTACATCGAAGTATTGTTAGATTTGAACAAGTCATACAACACTTTGTACTACCTCAAGTTATATTATTTATACCATGATTACTAACTCTACAAATGTTTGATCAAGTTAAATTTTAATTCTTAAATAAGTCTAGGTTGTAGTAAGGTGTCATATTGTCCATATTCTTGTTATATAACCTTCTTCTCTTAATGAATGTTTAGATAGTATACTCTAACTATGTCATCCTATATATTATGTATGTTGTAGTATGAATTCATTAACATGTCTCTAATTTTGTGTGCAAGTTAATTTTATACTTAGATGTAAATATACACTAAGGTTTTATTTTCACTAATATGTAAATATATTCAACATAGTTATAACGTCTTCCTTCCTATAACTTTTCATTAATTTCAATGTCAATTTTATTTAATTTAATGATAATTTACTATTTATATATCTATTATTTTTTTAAGTGATCTCTAGTTCTTTCTAGTTCTTTTTATATTAACTTTGTATTTTATTTGTAATTAAAGGTTTAAATATTATTTACAAGATTTAAGATGTACTTTACAATAAACATCTTAATATAGTTTAAAATTTAAAATTAATATTTTAAGATAACATAGATACTTTTATTTAACAACTTAATAGTAATGTCACTATAATGTCATATTCAAATAAATTTAAATTTTAAATTAAGATAAAGTATTTAAAAATCAAATTTTAGAAAATAAATTTAATAGTGAAAGGTTTATGAAAGGTTAAATTTTAATCACTTATGCCATCTTCCATTATCAAGAATGGTATTAAACATGAAATATGTTGTAATAGTGGATCCAATAACATTATGAAAATGGTGGCATAACCATTTGTTGGTAGTCCATATTGGAACCACAATAACAAGGAAAAGGGTTTATAATGATCACTAAGCTAAATGAGTGTTCGTAAGATGATTTAATAACTATTTTTTTTTATCTGGTCTCTCTTAGTAGAATCATTCTCAACAACAACCAAACATTTTGAAATAATGATGCCCTAAATTACCTCATTTTGCACTACCTCTTATGTATTACCAATGACAAGTATGGCATCAACAACAAAACAAGTGCCCCTATAAAAGACCTAGAGGATGGTTTTCACAAACACAAGGATAACTAGAGCATGGATTCTTTTCTTCATGAATCATTCATGTACAATCAATGGCTTTGCAATCCATCCAATAACATGTAACAAGTCCTCGTACTCCTCCATTTTAATATAACTTCGAATAGGATATAAAATTTTTAGGAAGACATAGCTTTCCAAGATGAGGCAAGTGTACAAAGCAATGGTTTGGACAATCAACTAATCAATAAACTAGTTATTATGATCATTAATTAGGAAGATTCAACTTCCCAAGTAATTAGTTTCAAATAAAGAAAAATATTGCATTGAATTTATAGTATTATTAATAAATAAATAAATAAAAATCATTGTTCACATTCTCGTTAAGAATAGAGAATTAAGATGCAGAAAAGTATAAAGTAGATAGTTCAAATAAAGAGACAACACTTTATTCATTACATATTGGGGGAGGGGGTTAGAAAGAGGAAATTTATACATTCTCATCTATCTTCAATTAAATATATAAAAATAAAAGAAGTGATGATGTAGTATTCTTCCTTCTCAAAATTAAGCAAATGCATAAGGTGTTATTGCATAAACATAAAGGAAATTTATCTAAACACAATGCTAAAAATATGCAATTATTTCATCTCTAGCATGCTTCTTTACTCAACAAGAGATTTATTAAACAACATTAGCCAACAAAAAAATTATGAACATGGTTTGAGGGCTATAAAATACATACCAATAACTATTTAATCTCATATTATATTAATGAATGCCTCAGAAATTTTGTTTACTAATTTCATCAACAACCTTGGAGCCTTAAAATCCTACTATATTCACTTTTAAGTGTAATTAAACATAATATCATAACCATCATTCAATATATGAGCACACTAGTAAATTTTCTCAAAAGACAAACAACAATTACTACTATCATTCTATGAAATATTGAAATCTAAATCTAAATCTAACCAGGGAAACTATGCATCCAAATGGCAATGGGAAGTATATAGCACAACCCTCTCAATTATTATTAAAACATTCCAAAAACAATCAGCAACAATAAATTATTATGATATCTCCAATATAGTATACAAAACCAAAACATCATTTGAAATCACAAATAATGTAAAACTTCATGATAAATTCATCGGTCAAGATCTCTTTGACAATGGAAAATTAGAATTAGTAACACTATAACATCCAAGAAAGAATACATGCCTATAGGGGGGAATGTTTTTTACAAAGAAAAAATCCACTCCAAAGTCATAAGCACATATCTCAATAGCTAAAATATTGCAATCATTCAAATCACTTATTAAGTGACACAATACAACAAAGAGCAAGAAACATTAACCTAGTTTTACCATTTCTATTTATTTTACGAAAACAAAATGTCATCTTTTTCTCTCGATAGCTTCATCTTCATGACATTATACTCCAATGTATGGTTAGATATGAACAAATTATATAATGCTTTGTACTACCTCAAGCTATCTTATTGGTACCAATTGTATAATTGTATATGTTGTGGTAGGGATTCATTAACATACCTTTAATTAGGTATGCAAGTTAATTTTATATTTAGATATAAATTTATATTAAGACATAATTTCCACTAATATATAAATAGATTCAACTCAATAACATCTTAATTTTATAACTTTTTATTAATTTTAATATAATTTTACTTAATTAATAATAAA
>APFE030207395.1:232952-342220 GCA_000404065.3 Pinus taeda
TAAGTTAATATTATCTTTGTTTTTTTAATTTTTTTTTGTTATTAATACTTCATTAGTAATTATTTTTATATACTTGTGGACATTTATTATAGGATTTGCCATGTAAGGTTGAAGGTTTTGTTAGAGTTTTTCAGTTTTTTGTGTAATTGGTTTGTTGTATCTCTAAAGCTTCGTAAAGAAGTTTCTCATACCAAGTAAGCATTTGCTTACATTTCCACTTGGTAGCAACTTTGGCTGTGTAGTCTAATAAAGTCACTATAAATTTAATATTGTAATTTCTTGAAGGGATTATCTTTAGATGGAAGGGCAGTGAAATGCTAGAATCCTTGACTCGATACTCCCAATACAAGCGTTGGTGCCCTGTACTATAGTCGTAGTTCAAGCATTCTTCGTATTTGGTGGTGCAGTTTAATGAAATTTTATTCTATATAAATTTAAAGTTCTAAATCCTTGCAGGGACTGCCTTTAGTTGGAAGGGCAGTAGAATGTTGTAATCCTTTATACAAAACCTTTTCATTGAATATGACATCTCTTCTCCTAATTTTTTTTTTTTTAGTAATCATAAAAGTGATAACCAAAATCATTAACACCATATCCAATAAAGGTACATTTCTTTGATTTTTCCTCAAGCTTTGTTCTATTTTATTTATTAATGTGGACAAAGGCTTCACAACCAAAAGTCTTAGAAAATGAGTAGTTTACCATTTTACCTGCCCATGCCTCCTCTGGAATACCACCATACAAGGAACTTGAAGGCCCTATGTTTATTAGATAAACAACAGTATCTACAACATCTACCCAAAATTGTAAAGGCAATCTTGCATGCAATCTCATGCATCTTGCATGCTCCATGATTGTCCTATTCATCCTTTCTCACACACCATTTTCTTGTGGTGTTCCTGGAATTGTCTTCTCTCTGCAAATTCCATTCTCTGAACAGTACCTATCAAACTCTTTGCTACAATGTTCACCTCCATTGTTTGATTTGAGGCACTTCAACCTATTTCCTGTCTCATTTTCAACAAAGGCTTTCCATTTCTTGAAAGTATCAAATACATTAGATTTATTTCGAATACAATAAAACCAGGTTTTTCTAATTTCATCATCAATAAAAGTAACATAATAATGAGAGCCATTGAGAGATGATACCTGAGCAGGTCCCCATACATCTGTATGAACAAGCTCTAATTTTTCACTCTTATTTTCTTTCCCAACTCTGAGGAATCTGACTCTCTTATGTTTTCCATCAACACAATTCTCACAGAATTCCAAATCAACATGCTTCAAACCTAGCAACAAATTTCTTAAGTGAAGAATTTGCATCCCCTTCTCACTCATGTGCCCAAGCCAATGATGCCACAATGTTGTATATTCTCCTCTAGAGGTTAAAGCATTAACATAATTAGAAATACCATTACATAAATACAATGTACCAAACTTTTCACCTTTGGTTATTACGAGGGCTCCTTTAGTGACCTTCCAAGTTTTATCTCTAAAAGTAGTTACACAACCTTCTGTTGGCTTATGGGGGCATGACCCAAGTTCAGAGGTGATTAGCCAAATAAATCCGTGTACTACTGGCCCTTTTAGTAATAGTCCGCGAAGCGTGGACTGAGTTCTCACCCAAAGTAG
The DNA here is from genome assembly GCA_000404065.3 of Pinus taeda. NCBI lineage: Eukaryota > Viridiplantae > Streptophyta > Pinopsida > Pinales > Pinaceae > Pinus > Pinus taeda. The sequence continues at coordinate 234,585 of APFE030207395.1, forward strand.
TATGGGAGGGTGCTAGAACCAGGTTTTTGCACCCTAGATATTTCTGATGATTTTCAGTGGTTCGTAGATTTGCTTTGCGCATGTCACTACGCTCATCTATCAGTACCTCGTAGCCTTGTTCAAGGCGTGATCTGTGTTATGCCCCAATTCCTTACTGCTAACCCAATAACTGTTGATCGCTTAGCTTATCAGTATGTGACTAGTTATATTTAACAGTGTTTAGTATTCATATAAGTTCATGTGATAAAGAAAACAATATATTTAAACAGGAAGTAACATAAGAACACATCCACAAGATTTGGAATCAAACTTCTCTTTATTATTCTTCTTCTTCCTTGATTACAAACTCAACTTCGCCCTATGCACTCAGTTGCAGACTCTACTAGGCTTCTGCACACTCAGCTCCAGAGCCTCTTCCTACTACTACGACCTAAGACACTTAGACCTTTTCTCTATGCTCGCTATCTTCTAGACTCCATTCGTTTTCATCTATCTCAAATTATCTTTACAACTTAGAGCCACGCACTATTTATACAATCCCATGGTCTGTGGACCATGGGTAGACTGATAGTACATTACAAAACTTGGGGCAGACAAACCTATGACTCAACATACATTTCACACTCTGCACCCGCAATTCACGGAGGCTTACAACATTATTTGACCAAAACTTGGGCTTTGAACCCCAAAACACGCTGTGGGGGGATTCCATGCCCAACAGCCCCCCAACACAAACATTTTGACTCGCTGTCGAGTCACTATGTTGGAGCGACAATCTTGGCATGGAGTGCTTCCAACTGATCCCGAACAGTCTAAATGTCTACAGCACACTGCGTTATTGCCTGCTGAACCTACTATACTCTTGCTTCTGAACCCTCTGTGTCTAAATTGTATTTGTACCTCTGTACTGGCATCTTCTGCATATGTTTATAGTCCTGTGCCCTTGTCCAACTCCTCGAGTTGTGAAGACTGCACTTTGTTCAGTTAGTCAAATAGCCAGCCCACCAATGTAGGGCTTCAAGTGACTATCGTTTACTTTACCTGGGAAGGGTTCTCCATTTAGTTTGACCAGCTAGACTATGCCTCCATTTGTGACCTCTTTAACCACGTATGGTCCCAGCCAGTGCATTCTGAATTTTCCCAGAAAATTTTCAAACTTACTGTCATACAGAAGTGGTAAGTTGTTTACCTTAAAGGTGCATAACTTTATATGGCAGTCATGCCAGGCCTTTTCACATTACTTTTGTACCTACTAATGGAACCTAGCCAGAAACTATTCTTCCTCAAGTTCTTCTAATTGCGTGAGCCTTTCTTCTAGAGCTTTGCAGTCTATCATGCCTGTGAGCATTGTTATTTGCAAACTAGGTACGATGTATTCCATCATCATGACAACTTATGTGCCATAAACTAACCGGAAAAGTGTCTGTCTCGTCAGTTTCTTACACGTTGTTGTGTAAACCCATAGTACGACAGGTACGTGCAGGTCCTAGTCATTTCGCTGTGCATTGCACACTTTGGTTAGTGCAGTCTCTAGTATTTTGTTGAATGCCTCTACTGTCCCATTAGCTTGTGAGTGGTACGATGTACTTTTCTGATGATACACCTAGAATTCTTCTGTGAGCATGCTGACGGTTTCATTTAGGAAATGTGTTCTATGATCACTCATTAAGATTTTTGGATAGCCAAATCGGTTCAAGACATTTTCGAACAAAAAAATTGCAGCCATAGTGGCCATGCAGTCTTTGACAGGTTGCGCTTCCACCCATCATGTTAGGTACTCTATCGTGGTGATGATGTAGCGCATGCTCATATTTCGCTGAGGTTTTATCGGTCCCACAAAGTCGGTTGCCCACTTTTCAAATAGTTACAGTGTCATTTGTGGATTTAATGGCATTTCATCCCTCCGTGATGGTTTTCTAGTCCTTTGACATACATCGCAAGCCTTACAGTGCACTTTCAAATCCTGGTGTAAGGTTGGCCACCATAACACTGCCCGAAGAATATTTTGTGAGGTCACACATCCTACATAGTGTCCCCCTGCAGTGCCCCCATGTGCTTCTAAAAGCATCTGACCTCGTTCAATTTCAGGTACGTATCTTCACAATATCTCATCATTGCTCATTTTGTACAGATGGTCCACTATGACAAAAAATTCTGTTGTGTGCACCATGAATTCCTTTCTTTGTTGGACTAAGTATTCGTTTGGTGCAGTTCCTATTGTCAAAAAATGTATTATATCTTCAAAGTGTCCATCCGGGATGCGTACTGTAAAGAGTTGTGAATCAGGTAGTCCCTCCAAATTCGTGGGTTCCTCTCCCATCTCAATTCATGACAAGTGATCTAGTCCTATGCTCAAGCATCTCGACTTGACTATGACCTCAAAATCATATTCTTGGAACAGTAAGAGCCATCTGCATATGCACCCCCCAACACAGGCTTATTCACCAGGTATTTCAACACGGAATGTTCGGTATACATCTTGAAATGTCCTCCAAGTAGATAGCATCAGTATTTTTGGAGTGCGTACACCATTGCTAACCCCTCGTTCTCAGTGGTGGAATAGTTATTTTCTACTTTGGATAGTCTCCAACTTGCAAATGCAATCAGATAATCCACGCCCTCCGCGCTCTCCTATGTGAGTACTTCTCCCATCGCAATATAGGACGCATCAACATGTACATGAAATTCCACATCCCATTTTGGGAAGACCAGGATTGGAGCAGAGGCCAGTTTCCCCTTCAAGTTATCCAAACTCTTCATGCAATCATCATTCCAGCAATATGTAACATCCTTTTTCAATAGCTTTTCCATCAGCACTGTTATTTGGGCATAACTTTTGGTGAACTTCCTATAGTATCTGGTGTGTCCCAAGGTAGCAGGCAGTTGTTTAACACTTCGTGGTGCTTCCAAATTTAGAATAATGAAAGTATTCACAGGATCCACCATCAGTCCTTGTTTGTAGACCACATTTCCTATCAAGTTTCCAAAGGGAATGAGGAATGTGCACTTCTTAAGCGTCAGCTCAATTTAGTGTCAGCGACAAGTATCCAACATCAAATGTAAGCTTGCTACATGGTGCTTAACTAATCCAAAGATAGTCCAATCATCCAGATAGACCTCCAAGAACTTGTGGATGTATTCTTTGAACGCAACCACAACAATGTGCGAAAAGATGGCTGGCGTGTTCTTCAATCCAAATGGCATAACGGTGTATTGAAAGTAGCCCCATTCTGTTGTTAAGGTCGTTTTCCTCCTGTCTTTTGGCATGATCTTGATCTAATGGTACCCTGAGAACCCATATATGAATGAGAAGTCTTCCTGACTGCCAACATTCTCCAGTACTTCATCTATGAATGGTGTCAGGAATGGATCGTGTACACAGGAATTGTTCAACTTCCTAAGATCCACACATATTCTTATTTCACCCTTCTGCTTTTTCTTCTGTACTACCATAGGACTCACCTAGTCGGATTCTTCCACTGACTCAATAATTCCAGCTACGAGAATTTTGTCTAATTCTTCGCGGACCTTTTATTTATATTTTGGATTCAAGTGGTAAGGCCACTGCTTATAGCTTCGCGTCGTGTTTTAGGGTGATCTTGATCATCCCTAAGTCACCAACGATCCCTTTTAAGTTCGTAATTTTGGTTGGGAACAAGTCTTGGTATTCATGGAGTAACTCACCGACCTTATCCACTGTGGCATTGTCCCATTAGTCCCCAAGCATTTCATACTTTGGCTCTTGCCTTGTTCCAATGTTTACCTGCTTTGTTTTTAGTAGCGTGGTGATGTTAGGATCCTCAATTAATGGACCTTGAATATCGCGACAGCCTTCCATTTCTGGAATGTTAATATTTCATGGATCCTCATCATCCTCCTTCACATTTATGTTTTAACACTCTAGCATGTAGCTCAGTTGTGTCATGCATTCTCACTGAAGTACTTCCATTGGCTCCAGGGGTATTTTGAAGATAACTGCTTTTACTGCCTATAGCGCATCGTCAACAATATCCCACCAATGATCTTCAAATGTTAAAGTTAACAGAAATCCTTCACGCAAGACATCCCATTCGCTCATACCATGGCGGAGCTCTGTTTGAGCATACCAATTCATGGGTATGAAATCTAGGTATGATAGAACAAATGTACCCATTCAGGTTGTGGCTCTTCCCCATAGACCTTTGTCCATTTCGCAAGGTGTGTACGTGGATCATCCCATCCATCATATTTTTTTCCTAGCTGTATCTGCGGTTTCCCAAATCATAGGCCCATCATCCTTCTACATCCACACCAGTACTCAAAACTTCCCTAATGCATACCCTACCACCTTGCGGATGTTGCGTGCAGTGCCCATTTCAGAGCATCGAGCCGTTGTTGTTCTGGTACTATGCTTTCTAATTTGTTTAGGAATTCATCCACCGCTGTCAACCTGTCATACATAGGCAAACCCCTTATCTTTGTTGTCACGCAGTATAATGATCTAATCATTATGTTGCAATTAAGAATTGTTACTTCATGCAGTTGATTCTACAATCGCTTTATTTCTTCATCAGAATTTGAAGTATAAGAGCTTTCACGCTCCCAAAAAATCCTACCATTTGTAGTTGGGTTCACCCAATCCTGTTCTCGCATGGTTATCTTATAGATACAATTGAGATCGTCATCACTATCATCGTCGTGCACCAGTTCAGTGTATCGTGCTCCTTCGGCTATATCTAGCGCTACTACTACGTGAATTTTTCTCAAAAATAATTTTGCGCTTCTTCAGATTATGACTCCATTCATATCGGTGGCCCATTCTATTCCTAGCAGTGAGGAATAGCGATTGATTTCATTGACACTCTATTACTTCAGAATCTGCGTGCGCGCTCACACTTTCAATATCCACCATTACCCCTTGCAATCTTCCCATGGGCAAGATCTTCTATTGGTTTGCCATTCGTAACTGAATAGGAGACCATTGCAGCGTGGGTTTGTCCATGTGTTCCCATGTTTGTTTTGGCAGTACATTTGCGTCCAATATGAGATCCAAGGTTACCTAATCCATTTCATACTTGTCAATTTGCATAGTCAACTTCATTTCCCTTCCTGTGCGTAATGCATGCTTTCCAAGTTTCCAGACCACGTGTGGTTCTCCTGACCCCGCACACCTAGTGATAAATTCCTATAGTCCTTTTATTGCCTTGCAATCGTGTAGCAGTTTCATGCATGTCTCCAGAAAGGTAGTGAGCATTGAAGGATCCATCCATGATTCTAGTTGATCCTTACTACCTGAAGTGGAGGCCTCCATGAAGCTCTTCTTAACTTCCATGAATGTCTCCTTTGCATGTTCTAAATCAAATTCGGGTTCCTTTATAAGAGCCTTGCGAACCCACGCACTTTCTTCCGACTACTTACCTTTATCATCGCCAGTGGTCATACTTCTCCTGAGCACTATGTTTACATTTGGGTCTTCTTCGCACGGGTCAAACCTCATCATCTGCAAATTCTGAGTCGGAGGAGTCTAGAGTACCCCTTTTTCATGTAGCCTTGTTATCAATGTAGGGCAGTCTTCTGCCTCATGATCAAATTGATTACAGTACAGACATGATGTCGTTGTCGGGTTTGTAAAATCACAGGCATAATGCCATATCCCTCCCTAATTATAACAAATTAGTTGCCCGCGACCCCTTCCTGGTCCCATTCCACCTCAACCTCGTCCGCACCTATGAAATACAGCGCGCGCCATTCCTGTATTTGGGTCGAGGGCTTGCATTCTGGTCTGCACCCTATAGGTAGGAGTCTGGTCCATCATTAGTTCGTAGCTTCTGTAGGTGCATTAATCATGGCCTACCGACCTATGAAAATTACAAAACAATTGCTGGGACGTCTGCGTATACTTCTAAAATAGATGAAAATTATCCATAGTGTGTTTTACTCCTATCTGATAGATCGTGCACCATAGAGAAGGCACCATGCTTGGTCCTTCTTGTGCCTAAGGTCTTAACGGCATTGACCCTCCTCCTGCCAAGTAATTAGCAAACACTGGATAGTGGTCCTTACCATGCCCCTAGCCTTTGCATTTTATGCACCATACCTCCTCATGCGCCTCTAGCCAAGGTGTCCTGTCCTGTTTCAAACTCTGCATCTCCAGACATAGGTTTTGCAATTGCGCGTGGATTTGTTGGAATCCTAGACAAGGGTCTCGTATAGGGGTCTCATGCAATCTCATTGCCATCTCCAAAGCTTCGGCCTGGGTGGAAATATTTTGTTGTGACAGCGTCTTCCTTAAATGTGGTGTTAGTGATGCTACAAACCATGCACAATGTTGTCCATTCATCAAATTCATATTGGATTCATGAATTGTACTCTTCAGTCTTTGGTCCAAATCCTAGGGGGTCTCATCTGAGAGCATCACGATCTCCTTAAACCCGATAATTGATTGTGCCTCCAACTTTGGCTTGCTAAATTCCTGTTCAGCGTGGTCTAAATTTCTGTGATTCCTACGTTTGGATGGTCATTAGAATGCTTAATGTACCATGTTAAGGCGTTATCCTACAACGCACTTACCAAAATAGCCTTCTTGATATTTTAATCCATGACTCCTTGTACTTCACATACCACCCTTACCACAAACCAGAATTGGTCTAGTTCTTCATTCCCTACTCCTCTGAATACCGAAAGTTTGATCACACTCACCATACTGAACTGTGGTGGTGCCGGAGGTGGGGTGGGTGGAGATGGAGGTGAAGAGGGTGAGATGAGTGGCGGTGTAAGTGGAGGTGGTAAGCGCAGAATTGGATGCCTTATCAGATTGACTGCACTTCTCGGAGAAACTTTCACGAGCTCTTCCTCGCTTTCCTGTGAGGGTGAAATTAAGGGACTGGTTTCTAATTCTTCTCTACCTCCACTTCTGTATATCTTCCGACTTCACGTAGTCCCAAACATTAATTTATTTGCATAACCCACTCTTCACACAATAGCATCTTAATCCAAGTGTTCAAAGATTTAATATACTTACTTTGTAGTCCCTTCAGGAAACATCGTTTCACCTCACTGTAGTCAACAGTCATATCTACTGTGAACTTAGTGATAAATCCTCCTATAATTCGATTGAGCCAATGGTCCACAGCTCATGCAATCTTATCTCCTGACACTTCTAGTCTACACACTAATTCCAGAGTCCACACAATTGGTTTGTCGAACCTACACATTCCCTGACTGTCTGCTAGCTTCGTGATCCACTCATATAGCTCAGAATGAAAGGATGCAAAGAAAATTTCATGGATTTCCGTATATAAGTAGCGCTCCAACCACTGTTCCTTAGATACTCACATATTCTTTTTTTCCTATGTCGTGAACTCATGAATCTTCATGTCCAACCACCCTTCAATTTCTTTCTTTGTTGGATTCCAGTGACACGACATTAGACATCCCTTATGCAGATCCTGATCCCAACAATGGAACCATTTGTTGGCTTATGGGGGCCTGACGCAGTTCAAAGGTGATTAGCCAAACAAATCCCTCTACTACTAGCCCTTTCGGCAATAGTCCACAGAGCACGGACTGAGGTCTCACCCGAAGTAGTATGGGAAGGTGCTAGAACCAAGTTTCAGTACCCTAGAGATGTCTGATGATTTTCAGTGGTCTGCAAATTTTCTTTGCACACGTCACTATGTGCATCTATCAGTACCTCACAACCTACAATGTTGCCTTCGTGCAACCTTGTTTGAGGCGCGATCTATTTTATGGCCCAATTCCTTACTACTAACCCAATAAATGTCGATCCCTTAGCTTATTAGTATGTGCCTAGTTATATTTAATAGTGTTCATTATTCATATAAATGCATGCGATAAGGAATACAATATATTTAAACAAGAAGTAGCACAAGAACAGATACATAAGATTTGGAATCAAACTTCTCTTCATTATTCTTCTTCCTAGATTACAAACTCAACTTTGTCCTACACACTCAGCTGCAGGGGTCTGCGCACTCAGCTGCAGACTCTACTAGGCCTCTGTGCACTCAACTGCAAAGCCTCTTCCTACTACTATGATGCAAGACACTTAGACATTTTCTCTATGCTTGCTATCTTCTAGACTCCATTCATTTTCATCTATCTCCAATTATCTTTAAAACTTAGATCCTCGCTCTATCTATACAATCCCTTGGTCCATATACTAGGAATAGGTCGACAATACATTAAAAAACTTAAGGAAGACAACCCTATGACTCAACATACATTTCGCACTCCATGCCCATAATTTGCGGAGTCTTACAACATTATTTGACAAAAACTTGGGCTTTGAGCCCCAAAACATGTTGTGGGGGATTCCATGCCCAACACCTTCACCCCCCAACTGCCCTATTGAAATTAGATTTTTCTTCAGATCTGGAACATGCCTTACCTCCTTCAACAACCATTGATTTCCATTTTTTTATTTTATGAAAATTGTACCCATTCCAATCATTTTACAGGGTGTATCATCACCCAATCTAACCTGTCCAAAATATCCTTGAACAAAATCATGAAAATGTTTCCTATCAGGTGTGGCATGGAATGAGGCCTCTGAATCTACCACCTAGGCATCAATAATATTTTCTAACAAAAGAATCAAAGCATATTGCAACACATCGCCTGTCACATTCACTTCATGATTATTTTCTTGTTGAGTGTCTCCTTCTTTTCCCTTCTGAGACTTGCAGTCTTTCTTTAGGTGTCCCTTCTTCCCACATTTCCAGCACACTATTCCTGATCTAGACTTGAATCTACCTTTCCTTGACTTACTGTGATATCCTGGGCTCTTTCCTCTTTCCATTTTTATTCCCCTACTCTCTACAATCAAAGCATTACCTGATGTTTCACCGAAGATTTTATGTCGCATTTCCTTGCTAAGGATTGCATCGACAACATCATCAAACTTTAAAGTACTAGATCCAGAGTTAGAATTACTAATGGCCATAACTAAACCATTCCAATTTTCTGGAAATGAGCACATAAATAACAGAGCCTAACTTCATCATCAAAAGTTACCCCTACAGAACTTAACTGACTCGTAACTGTATTAAATTCATTTAAATTATCAGCAACAGATCCACCTTCTAACATCTTCATATTAAATAAACACTTCATAAGAAATACCTTATTTGAGGTTGAGGGTTTTTCATATAGTTTGGCCAATGCCAACATTAAACCCTGTATTGTTGTTTCCTTTGAAATATTAAAGCCTACCAACACCACTAGGCAAAATCGTATTGTTCCAAGTTCCTTTCTATCAAGAATATCCCCTTCTGTGTCTATCCTACTCATCGGCTTCTTTGTCTTTCTACTCAGTGGTAGGTACAGATCTTTCTGATACAAGTAATCTTCCATCTGCATATTCCACATCTAGTAGTTTTGGTCATTAATTTTTTTGACCCTAAACCTACCATCATCCACCATTACTCCCACTCGAACCAGGAACCCTTCTCTCCTGTAAGTTTATTAGCCAAATAGACCTTCGGCTCTAATTCTGGTTGTTAGAAAATTATATATTACAGAGCAATGGAACACATAAAATATATTGCAGAAATATAAACATAGAAAACCCATAAAACAAGAGAGACACAGATATACGTGGTTCACCCAATCTGGGCTACATCCACGGAGAAACAGCTAGTCCTTCCTTTTATATTATCCAGCAAAATGAAGAGATAGAACCTACAACAAATCTATTGTAATTCCCTCTTTTCTCTCTCACAATCTCCTCTCTCTTTCTCGCTCAAAATACACATCTCCATAATTGCAATACAATTCCCTCATATATAGCAAGGGTTTTCCTTCTAGGGAAAAACCCTAAATTAAACATAACTTCTACTATTAGATTTCTGCCTAATGAAAGGCCCAGATTGACTACAAAATTACAACATTTTACAAGGAAATTTTACATCTATTTTAAGCTTGTGGGCCCTAAATAATTGTCGTCGCCCCCCCTTGGCAGCACACATAAATGGGTGGCATTGCCACCACATTACGAAATGGGTTCCAATGTGGCGATACCTCTAAATAAATAATATAATTAGGATCCACACTGAACAATTTAACTTGATGATTAGGCTTATTTCATTAATATCTTGATGTTCTATGTATCATGTTGACCTAGATTATTCTGTGTATATGGTTATGGTTATGACATTTAGGTATGAGATGATATATTTTTGATATTTTGTTGTACTAATCTAGACTTACTGTGCATATGTGATTGTTATGTGTGAATGAAAATTGTTTATTAACTTATGAGGTGACATGTTAGCTAGTTACTGTTATGTATATCATGACCTTATTTATGTTTGAGTTGATATGTTGTGAATTTATATCATGCTAATATATATTGATTTTTTAAATAAGATAGCCCCCCTGAGATTCATTGAGGCATCATTTTTCTTATGTCGCCTATTTGGTGTTTGAGTGTTTGGTGTCTATTATTTCATCTACTTGATTTATCTAACTTGGTTCATTTATAGTTTGTTTGATTGTTTGATTAATTGCATACTATGAGTTTGCGTCTATAAGATTTAATGAAGGAATGATCTTGTTTTAAGATGGTTGTACTAGTACATATGCATTGAGATAATTGATATGTACTTGAGTGTAAGTAGGTGATAGTTATAGCATTATGTATTATGATTGTTAGTTGATTATGACTTGGTTGTTAGGCTTTGTAAAGGTTGATTTCAAATTAATATACATGATATCTTGATCTTTGGAATGTGTGGCTAACATGTGTGAATAGTTGCAGGGAAACATGCTTGGTATTAGCATGACAAGGTAATAGTTGATTTGTTTGTATAAATAGATGTTGGGTGATGTGAAGTACATAATAAGACTCAATTGCAGCAAGGAGAAAGATAAAAGGAAGGAATTGGGTAAGAACTCCTTTGGCAATGTTTGGAAACCACAATTCCAAATGAATGAGTGCTTTGCATACAGGAAGTCTTCTTAGCCTTGATTTTGACTAACATTATGTGGATATATGCTATATTCGTGAACATGTATTTGACATGTATATTAGCTAGGTTTTAGTTATAGCTAGGTACGTTAAGGGAATTGTAGTCCCTTGAGAAATGGTATGGATGTGTTTTGTTACAAGTTAGCGTGCTTGGCACAACAAGGTAAGATAGATAGTATATTGTTATATTTGTCATACCCTAAAAATTATGTGTTTATGGTAGTATGATGCAAGAAATTGCATGACAAAAGAGACTACTATGAAATCTTGAAGAAGGCTCAGATTGAGCTTTCCCTTGGAAGCATTAGAAACCCATGGGGATTGAGTCATGGTGTTTATTACTAGTCTCATTCTTTTGGTCTTTTGTGATTTTTTTACGCTTGATTTACGGTCTTGATTGCATCTAGTGTATGGTCATACCACTTTGTTTATGGTGTTGTATTGTTATTGGTTTTCATGGTCTTATTCTTGATTTGTTCTTGAATTTTGTATTTTGAGTCTTGGGAATTGGTTGGAAAAGAGGAAATTTAATGGATCTTGAGCAGAGCTAAAGGAACCTTACCAGTAAGGTAAGACTGAGATGAATCTCAGGAACGTATAAGGGCAACTAAAGGCAAGAGTATGTCAGTCGGTTGAGTTGGTTGGGTCCAGTAGGATAAATGGATGATGGTGGAACAGTCATGAGAAAGGTAACAAGAAAGGTGAAGTAAATGGATCTTAGGTGCCATGTTCCTTGGCTGTGTTGGATATTTTTGTTCTTAATGGTGTGCATGTTGTTCATCGATAAAGGGGGTTCTCTTAACCTTGACCTTATGATATCTTGTAATTATGTTGTGATCATGATTATGTTGATGTCTATATATGTATACATGTATGTACGTATGTCATTTTCTGACATGATCATCAAGGCCATGAATGTTTTATGATGATGTATATATATGTGTATATATATGAATGTATGTCATTGTCTGTCAGGGTTGTCAAGGGCCACTCTTGTGGAGGAATGATTTCTTATCCAAGTGAATGGCGTGAATAGGTTCATGGTCTTATGGGGAATCAAGTGGGAAGAGCAGACATGAAAAACTTACAAGGTTAGTATCATGTGGATATGAAATGATATTATATGATTGTGCTATGTTTATGTCTATGTTATAGCAGGTTATGTTGAGGGACACATCAGTGGAATGGAAGCAATATGATTTGTGGCATGATAATATAAGCATGGATGGTGGAAAGACATTGGAAGCAAGGTTGCTTGGTAGAGATAGTGTGGTACTATTGTTGTGTATATCTTGTGCATGTTGCATATTCAGTGATTGTACCTATGGTGATGTGTACATGTAACATATGTAACATTGTGTACATGTGATTTTGTCTGTCTGTTGTATATATGATTTTGTGTATATATTGCATATGCATTGATGGGTATATATGGTGCTATGTACACGTTGGATATGAAGTGTTGTGTACATATTATACTGTGTGCATGATTGATAAGCGGTGTTGTGTGCATATGTTGATGTGTGCATGTTGGATATGCAGTGATGTGTACATATGGTGTTATGTACATGTTGTATATGCAGTGCTATGTACATACAATTTTGTGTGCATGTTGTACATTTGGTGCTATGTACATATGGTATCGTGTGCATGATTTTAGATGTGGTGTTGTGTGCATGTGGTGTTGTGTACATGTGGTGTTGTGTGTAGGTGGTGTTGTGTACATGTCATGCATGTGGTGTTGTGTACATGTGGTATTGTGTACAGGTTGTATAGGTGGTGTGGTGTACACGTGGTGTTGAGTACATTTGATGTTGTGCACACGTTGTGCAGGTGGTGTTGTGTACAAGTGGTACCATGTACATGTTTTACATATGGTACTGGTGTACATGTCGTACATGTTGTCTTACGAGCATTCGCTATTATGTATGTGCATTGCATATTTGTGGTATTGTGACATGTGTATTCATTGTATTGTATTATGTGTACGTATATGTATTGTGTTGTACACTGGATGTAAGTGTATGTGTTGTGATGTACATCAGGTATAGATCTATGTGGTGTGTTGTACATCGGGTGTGGGTGTATGTATTGTATGTTGTTGTACGTCGTGTGTGGATGTGCATGTTGTCATGTACATTATGTGTATGTGTACGTGATTAAAGAGAAGCAAAGGCACTAGGTGCTTACCGAGTGTGACAACTGATCTAATGTGCATACAGAAAGGATCAATTAAAGGATAAGTATCATCATTTTATTTTAGTTTTAATTATACATATGATCTATGATTCTGATTTATGATGGTTACATGTGATCTATGATTATGGTTTATGATGATTTCATGTGATTCATGTGTTAGGATATTCTGACACATAGGAAATTTTTTAAGTATAACTTGGTCTAGTGTAGAGTTAGGTAAAGTGTGTTTCTTTACTATGTACTTTTGTAACTTACAATCTGATGGTCACGATATGTAGTGATCTGACGGTTCATTCTCTCCTCGGTATGTATTACCGACACTTGATCCGTGGCTTAACACCCGATTGGTCCATGATTTCTATTTAAAGAGCATGGAGGTTCATTTGTAGGTTATGTGTTCACTCTTGGTTCAGGACCTATTACATGGGCTTGTAAGAAACAAGGTGCCATTTCTCTTTCTTTAGCAGAAGCAGAGTATCATGGTGTCGTAGAAGCTAGTAAGGAAGCATTGTGGCTTCGTCAGATCCTATCAGAGTTTGGCTTTCAGCAGCAGCATCTAACTACACTTTGGTGTGATAATCAAAGTGCCACTCAACTATGCAAAGATCCAGTCCAACATCAGCGTAGGAAACACATTGAACTTCACATGCACTTCATTAGAAATCTCATTCATGACCATGTTCTTGAAGTGCAATATTGTTCAACAAATGATCAAGTTGCAGACATCTTCACAAAGGCTCTTCACAGAGGCGAAGTTCACTAAACTTCGATATATGCTTGGAGTTCAGGAAGTTGTCACTAAGGGGGGATAGGCTCTAGTGCCTCCTTCCTTCTCCTATTGTGTCATATTTGTAAATCCTTCAATCCTATCCCAAGTTGTGCTTAAGGGGGGATGTTAGGAGATTCTGACACATAGGAAATAGTTAAGTTCAACTTGGTCTAGTATAGAGTTAGGTATAGAGTTAGGTAAAGTGTGTTTCTTTACCGTTGTACATTTTGTAACTTACAATCCGACGGTCACGATATGTAGTGATCCGACGGTTCATTCTCTCCTCGGTATTTCCGACACTTGATCCGTGGCTTGACACCCGATTGGTCCATGAATTCTATTTAAAGCGCATGGAGGGTCATTTGTAGGTTAACCGTGCATGAGAGAAGCTGATGTAAATTTTCATTCTTTTATTAATAAATTGCCTGTAGTAGCCACGTTGGCACAGGCCGTGGACTATTTCCCTCTCTGAGGGTTTTAACCATGTCAAAATACTGGTGTATTGATCTGTGATCTGTTTGTGAGCGGTGTCCTTTTGGTGTTCTGTCTGAGGAACTTACCCTGTATATTCCTACACTAATCACGTATCAGAATCCACCTCTGTTCCATGATCTGGCCTTTGGTTTTGCCACGTTTGTGCCATTGCGCTTTACCATGGGCCAACGGTCTGCACGCTCGATTGAGGGTCCTCGTTGCTCCACTCTGGTCACAACTACAATTGTTATGAGGATTCGTTATGATAGCTTTGACTTTTCTAAGACCTGAATCTTTTAGCATAATTTGAAACAGTCATGAAAACTTAGAGAGTTTTTAGGATCCAATTCAGATCACGACCTTCCCACTGAAAAAGCTTTTGGACCACCAATAGTTGGTTTTCTTTTAAGCATCAATCAAGTGAGGGTATTTCTTCCTCGCTTGCTCAATTTGTATCCATTTCGCACTGCCTAGCTTTGAACCTTTGAGTCTGATCCTGAGGTACTCAACATCACCTCTACGTATAGTTCTTACCTTCCTGTCCAGAACTGTATCTTCCTGCAACTCATTAAGATATTTAGGTAATAGATCACCAATAGAAGGCAATTGACTCTACTCTTCGGGATCTTCAATTAATGAAGATTCAAATAGTCTCAAGCTGTCTGGATTAACAACTAAGTAGATGTGCATGTAAGCTAGTAGATCAAGGCGAAAAGAATTCTCACCAATTTTCTCAAGTATCTTTAAAGGTTCATACCTTATTAGCTTTAGCTTCTTTCCTTCACCTTACATTCTGTCTTTGTTGATATATAGCCAGACTTGGTCACCAACTTGGAAACTATGCTCCATCTGATGTTTTTCATGCCTTGCCTTGTACTTAGCTTGGCTCTTTTCTAGCTGTTCTTGTACTCCCTGGTGAATATCTTGGATTTGTTCAATGAACTTCACTGCCTTGTCCACATCACTGTGTCCATCAATTGCTATGTCTTTACCAAATACAAAATCCAAGGGAGACCTTGGTGTGAAACCAAAACAGGTCTTGAAAGGAGACCTCTGTGTAGAAGAATTTTTAGCTCAGTTGTAAGCATGCTCCACAAAACATAAATGTTCATCCCAAAGTTTGGGATGCTTGCTGCAATAGCCTCTGAGAAACTAGATCATTTTCCTGTTGACCACTTTTGTTTGGCCAACTGTTTTTGGATGAAAAGTTGTGCTTTTCTTCAGCTTGGTGTCCATCAATTCCCACAAGCTTGACCAAAATTTCCCAACAAATCGGGTATCTCGATCATATATTATGTAAGTGTGTAATCCAAAATGAACCCATACATGCTCAAAAAACAACTTTGTAGTTTATTTAGCTGTAATCTGTTTGTTACAAGGTATTAAAATACACATTTTTTTGAACCTATCCACAACAACATATAAATAGTCATGACCTTTCCTAGACTTAGGCAATCCTCCAACAAATTCCATGGAAACACTTTCCCAAGGATGAGAAGGAACTGGTAGTCGAGTGTACAAGCCTAGTTTTCTATTGTTGGGCTTGCTTTTAGCACACATGGTACACCCTCTTACATACCTATAAACTGTCTCATTCACTTTTGGACAATAACAAAATCTTTGCGACTATGCAACTGTTTTACTTACACCAAAGTGACATAATATTAAAGAAGTGTGTGCTTTTCGAATTATCTTTACTCCTTCAATTTGTGGAATGCATAGCTTCCCAAAATGATACAAGAGTTGGTCCTTAATATGATAATCCAATTCTTCTACTCGTTTGCCTTGACTTAAAGTTGCATATACATCTTTAAAATCTATATCTTGAGCATATTGTTCAATGTAGCTCTCATGCAATATTGAATTATGCTTAAGTATAGTAGATGCATTTATAATTGGTCTAGATAATATATCTGCAACTTTATTGTGTATGCCCTTTCTATATCTAATGACTAAATGAAATTGTTGTAGAAAACACATCCATCTATAGTGTCTTGATTGTTGCAGCTTAGTCTAGGAGTGTAGGTATTGAAGTGGTTGATGATTAGTATGTATAACTGTCTCTTTGCCCATTAAGTAATGTTTCCACTTCTTCACACTCTGTACTAATGCATACAATTCTTTATCATATGTGGGATAGTTAACTACTGCAGAATTAAATTTTTCGGAATGATAACATATGGGTTTACCTTGTTGCATCAACACTGCTCCCATGGCATAGTCACTGGCATCTGTTTCAATCTCAAATGGTCTTTGAAGATCAGGTAGTGCTAGTACTAGTGTTGTACTAATCTTTTCTTTCAAGGTGTCAAAAGCTTTCTGCTGTTTGCCTCCCCACTGAAACACCTTGTTCAATCCTGTTAAAGCATGTAAGGGAGCTGCAATTAAGGAAAAGTTAGAAATAAAATTTCTCCAAAATTTTGCTGCTCATAAGAAGATTCTAACCTCTGTAGTAGATTTGGGTTTAGGCTAGTTTACAATGACTGCAACCTTAGAGGGATCTATCTTCAATTCACCACCCCCTACTATATGTCCAAAATAATTCAAAGATGTTTTGCCAAATTCACATTTTGAGAGTTTAACATAAATTTTTTCTCTTCTCAAAACATCTAGTGTCTGCTTAACATGATTTAAAAGGTATTCCCACATTTTGCTAAATATAATAATGTCATCCAGATATAAAATAACAAAATCATCAAGAAAGGGTCTAAGTACATCATTCATTACTCTCATGAAAGTAGTAGGAACATTAGTTAAGCCAAAAGGCATAACCAGCCACTCATACAATCCCTGCTTTGTTTTGAAAGTAGTCTTCCATGAATCTTGCTCTGCAACTCTGACCTGATGATATCCACTATGCAAGTCTAACTTGGATAAATAAATAGCTTCTTTCAACTGATCTAATATATCATCTATGCGAGGAAGGGGATAACGATTTTTGATTGTTATCTTATTCAGTGCTCGGTAATCAATGCACATTCTCCACGAGCCATCTTTCTTTTTCACCAAAACAATTGGAGACCCACATGGTGATGTGCTGGGTCTGATGAACCACTTCTCGAGCAGCTCCTATACCTGCTTCTTGATTTCTGCATTCTCTAAAGTAGACAACATGTACATTGCGATGTTAGGCAATGGAGCATCTTGCTGCAAATTAATATCATGCACTATTTCCTTTTTGGTTGGCAAACCTTTAGGTTCTTGAAACAATACATCATATTCTGAAACAAATTTTTCTAAATCAACTTGCTCTTTAGCATCACAACCCTAAAATACATTGGGTTTATAAGGTTTATTTTCCTTTACAACCATTAGTAAAAAAAAATTGCATGAATTTACAATTTGTTTCATCTGCCCTGAGTTCATGAGAGTATAATCATTCTTGAGCTTATGAGCTCTTATAATATATTCAATTCCATCTTTAATGAGTAGATACTTGTTCTCAACTCTATAGAAAATAGCTTTTCTATCATACAAGTAAGGACTTCCTAAAAAAATTCCACATATATCCAAAGGAACTATATCTAACTCAACCTCATCTACAAATGTTGACCCAAAAGAAAACTTAAGTTTACATTGTCTAGTCACTTGTAGCTTTGCTTTATCACATAGCAAACCTAATGGATATGGTTTCTTATGAGGTGTGGTTAGTAATCCCAACTTCTTTACAATTGCTTCAGAAATTAAATTTACTTGTAAGCCACTATCAAACAAAATATCAATATTTTGATGATTGGAAATAAGTCGAATATGAAAAAGCTCACGTCTTTTTCTCTCATTTTCTTCATTATCAGTAGATTGTGCATAATTACTAGTAGATGCTTCAGAATTTTTACCTTTTATACATGTGGTTGCAATTGTTGCTTCATCTCCTGAGTCTAACCCCAAATCCTTTTGAATAGCTGCAACAGTCTTCTTCTTCTTTCCCTCGAACTTCTTAGGTTTCAGCTCTAGATGCATAATCCAGTAGTGTCCATCATCATGCCCATCCTTCTTACAGTGAGTGCATGAGGACTTTCTCTTCTGTACATTGTTTGTCTTCCTCTCTTTCCATTTCTATTTTATTTTCTCCTTATTTTTGCTTGCAGTGGGTTGGGATGATACCCCAACTTTTGGGTTCCCATTCTTACCTCTGGCTTCAAGATGCGTAGCCTGGACGGATACCTCATCTATGCTAGTGGGATTAAACATGAGGATAGTGTGCCTCATGTAGCCATGTAGACCACCTATGTAATTCAACCGAGTCTCAGATGAGTCTAAAGAAATTCCTAGAATCAAATCTCTTTTCCTAAATTCTTGAGTGTAACCTTGTACACTTTATCCTTTTAGTTGTCGACATGTTTTCCAGCTCATCATGGCTTGTTGCATGTAGGTCAGTGGATAGAATTGCTTTTTAATTGCAGAAACAAATTCACTCCAGACAAAAAGAATCTTACCATGCTTCTTCATGTCAGCTTGTGTCCTACGTTCCCACCATACCAAGGCAGTGCCTCCAAGGCATAGGCTGGCTAACTAAATCTTACTCTTGTCTGAGTCAATGCTCTGTACTCTGCAATAAAAATAAATCTGTCTGATCCAATTATCCAGCTTCTCTGCATTCAACTCTCTATCATATATTGGTAAATCAAACTTAACATCTAATTTAATCAAAGATGTCTTCTTTTTATTTTCAGGGCCATTAGGAGGCGTGAGCAATTTTTCTTCTTTCCCTTTGCCTTTGGAGTGGTCATGGAGGAGAGATTCTTCTACTCCTTTATCTTGTTTGGAGCTTGATGAATCTTCATCTCTATGTTTCTTATAGTCCCTATACATTTCCTCCACCATGGATTTCAGGGTCATAAAACTATCCATGAACTGGGGGTTTGATTCCAAGGGATTTTCGTCTGACATTTTCCTCTTAGAATCAACTCTTCCAATTTCCAGGTTAGTTTCTGCCAATTCTCCTTCTCCTAATTTAAGCTTTTATCTAGTTAGCATCAACAACAAAATCTAGCACAAGCTTGTCTAACCTTAATAAACTTGAGCTCTGATACCACTTGATCTGGAATTTGTCTAGGATAAAGAATGAAAGATATTGTAGACTCATGTGCATGGATGTGACTATGTTACTTATGTAATGGATCAATAAGATTTCTAGAATACATAGACACTGAGGCAATCAAAGAAAACACAACAGTCAAACATGTAAACAAAACAAGTTTAATAAGGACTTCACCCAATGCTCCTGGGCTACATCTCCTGGTCCAGGGTTTCAGTGGTGGCCTCTCTATTATGTTTTCAAGCATAGCTTTTTTTACAACAATGAGCTCGACTCGAGTCTCACTAACAGAATGAAGTCAGTGAGAATGGAGTGCACAGACTCTCCTTACTAAAACTCGACCTCTGAGAGTCACAGTAGTATGACAGGCCTATGCCGAGCAGTTTGCTTGAACCTCTCAAGCCTTCAATGGAGTACACAGACTCTCTAACTCTCTCTGGTTTTGTCTGGCTCGATGCTGCCTTCAGTTCAGCTCCGCTTCTACTCTCTGTTCTCTGCTATTACCTTTCTGCATTTCTTCGTTGTCTGCCTCTCTTATTCTGCTTCTGTCAGATCATGACTTTAAATCTACTCTACTCTTTCACTGCTCGTTTCCACTTACCGGCTTTCTAGTTTCCTTTCCTCTATCCATTGGAATTCCTCTGCTCTGCATCATCATCACTGGGTAACGCCTCGCAGGGAGGTGGCCACTAGTTTGCTAATGAACTCAGTGTCAGATTCCCTAAATCATACTCAAATGGTCATTAAATATGTTTGCTTCAAGATCACCCGTGAAGACAAATCATTTTCCAACTCATCATCCACATTGAACATCAAATCCCTGTCATCTTTCTTTTTGACCTATCAAATCTGATCAGTCATCAGGATGTATCTCCGCTATTGATTTGGACCCCCCAGATCCTAGGGTCATCCTTCATATCAGGTGGACAAGTCGCACAACATTTACCCATCCGATGCGGGTGGTTTTCTCTCTCTTCTATCGGATGCATGTCGCTTGATGTGTGGCATCGATCGAGACCCAGTCAAAACTGCTTACCACCTCGAAGCCTTCTGATATCCTACCTGTTTTGGGGAGTCCCGCGCTACAAAACTGAAACAGTTACTTTTCCAAATTTTATAGCGTTTTCGGGTCTGAGCACTTCGAGGCTTTCCTTCACTAAGGGGGACTCCCTACGATACGTGATTAGCACTTAGCATTAATCGCGTATTAGAATCCACCTCTTTTCCCTGATCTGGCCTTCGTTTTTGCTAGTTTTGTGCCATTGCACTTTACCATGGGCCAACGGTATGTGCGCTCAACCGAGGGTCCTCGTTGCTCCACTTTGGCCACAACTGCAATTGTTATGAGGATTCCTTCTGATATCTTTGACTTTTCTAAGACTTGAATCTTTTAGCATAATTTGAAATAGTCATGAAAGCTTAAAGAGTTTTTAGGATCCGATTCAGATCAATAACTATGATTCCACCCTTATAAGGGAATGCAATCATACGAAAGTATGTGGAAACCACAATAGCCATAGCATAAACCGATGGTCTTCCTAGAAAAATGTTGTAGTCAAGGGGTCTGTCAAAAACCTCAAATTCAATAGTTACTATTTTTCCCCCTAGTTCAATTTGCAGATTACTCAATATTCCACAAGGCGTATATGTGCAATTGTCAAAAGCTTTTAACATTGTTGGTGAACGTGACAAAGGCAGTGAGCCAAGTGTTTTCCAACAATTCATAGACATAATATAAGTAGATGCCCCCTCGTCAATAATGGTTCAGGGAATAAGTTTATTCAAGGCATTTACTTGAATTAGGAATGCTAATTGTGCTGGTAACTATGGAGTATAACCTGCATGGTTGAAAACCACAAGATTGGAATCAATTGGATCGATTCCACCAATCGCTGACAACAAAGCATGATTTTGGGAGGGACAATTTTGAAGCACCTCAAGCATCGACATAGCAAAAGGTGACTGAGCCAAATCTTCTACTATGTTATAGTTATATGCTGCTCAAGCTCGAGGGTTAAATGTTGATTTATGTACAACTCCCTTAGGTGGTTTTATTGTTAAATCTGGTGCAATAGCTGGTGGAATAGGATATGACAAAGTCGAAGTCAAGAGATTAGGTTGATCAGCTTGGTTTCTTAAAGACGACGGTTTATTTCCATAATATTTACTTCGTGTTGAGACTAAAACATCAATTTTAGGCTTAGATGTGGATAGCATAAGAACTTGGGAAGTGGAAGCATAGTCTGTAGCAACCATATTTGTCTCTAGTTTTGGAAAAGGATTAGTCAATACTGTGGATGTACCAGAAGTCTTAAGAAGCTTTGAGACTTCTGAGCAGTGAGGACAATCTCACGTAAAGTTCTCATCATTACAGATTAAACATGCGTAACGAGGTTTCCTAGCCGAAGGAGAGGAATAAAATGATTTCTCTTGAGGGGAATTAATTTTTTTCTTCTTGTTTTTCCCTTTCTTCTTGCTTCCTGGTTGCTTTTCATTTTTTGCTTTGTCA
The DNA here is from genome assembly GCA_000404065.3 of Pinus taeda. Taxonomy (NCBI): domain Eukaryota; kingdom Viridiplantae; phylum Streptophyta; class Pinopsida; order Pinales; family Pinaceae; genus Pinus; species Pinus taeda. The sequence goes on from APFE030207395.1 coordinate 256,543, forward strand.
GATGACATGGCATTGATTTCGAAAGAAAAAGTGTTATCAGAGGCATTTTAATTTTGATTGGAAGGGAAATTGTTTGACCAAATGGTCTACCTGCCATTTTTGTGCTCGAAGAACCAATCACACCATCACCAACATGAGTGTCCTTACTAGATGGTGGTAGAGGAACAGTGAAATCTGGTCGGGGTACATTCGGAATCTTGTCATAGAACATGCCATATTCTGTATAGATCAAGTCCAAATATTGGGCGTGAGCAATTACTTTCTCGTCAGTGACAACTCCACCTTTCGCCACATCCTCAGTGATAGATGGAAACACGGATTTTATAAACCACTTAGCTAAAAGCTGATCAGGAACATAATTTTTAACCATTCAATGACGATGACCCCACTCATGAATATGATCAGAGATATGAGTAGTAGTAGTCTATTTAAAGTTGTTTAATAGTTCCGTTTCGGTTTCATATTGTATGGGTAACTAGAAGTGGGTTAAAAATGTGGTAGCTAAGGTAGTAAACTTATCAAAAGAAGCTTGTGGTAATTCAATGTAACACTTCGTAGCTACACCAGTAAGAGTTCTCTGGAGAAGACGAAATCTAACTGAATCATCATTCGAGGAGTTTCATGAACACCATAAATGAAAAGTCATGACATGGTTGGACAGGTACTCTCTATGGTTTCCATTGGATTTCAGAATATCAAAAGGTGATTTATGAGGAATCACCAACCACCAAGGTGCATAAAGATTTAGGTCATTGGTGAGCTGATTTAGATCTGGTAATTGAAGTTTTTCAACCAAAGGAAACTATCTATTGAGGTCAGGTTGAGCATATCTAGGGTAAGATGGGATTGCCTGGGAAATAGGCCTTTGCATACCAGCATAAGGCATCGGCTACTGTTAATCTTCATAAGGGTAAGTTTGCTGAGAAAATCCGGTGTAAGGTTGTTGTTGTGCACCAGGATACATTTGTTGTTGTCCAAACCCAGCATAAGTTTGTTGACCACGACCTAGGTAAACTTGTTGTTGAGCAAACCCAGCATAGGCTTGTTCACCAAGTCCAGGTTGAGGTTGGTATTTCTGGAATTGTTGTTGTTGATATTGGGGTTGCCAAGGCTGCTGAAGCAAATGTTGTTGTTGTTGATACAATGGTTTTTTATTTAACAGTTGTTGCCTAGCTTGACCAAGTTGTAAATACACTAAACTAGTGTAAGTCTGAGTCATTCCAGTAAAAGGTAAACTGGCTTGAGGTTGTTGGACTCCAGGCACAAGTGGTTGTTGTAAAACTGCCTGAGAAGGCTGAATCTATAAACCTAAAACTTTGGGGTGTGAAATTGAAGGACCAGCTTGCACAGGTTGAGATACAACAATCTAAGCTTGTGACTGCGGTAATGCTATAACAACAAGTGTTGTAGGTATGCATGAGACAGATTACATAGGTTGTGATGGATACACAAGCCTAGGTTGAACGAGCATTGTTGGCTGCCACTGACAGATAGTCATTCCAGGATGACCTAAAGACAACGACATACCGACATATGGTTTCCTCCTAGAAAATGGAGGATAAGGAGATTGTGCATATTGTTCTCCGTATGGGGATAGTCCAGTTTAAAGCGGAAACATAGGGTAGTAACCATATGAACCAGCTTGACATTGACTTGATGGGTCCAGCTGTTTAGTATCCGTTAATGAAGAACCACATAAAATTCTAGTAGAGGACACTGGTGAAGACCAAGGGCTAGAAGCAACACCTGAGTGGGTTCTTGATAAATATTTCTAACCCGATGGGATGGACGGAACACCATACAAGTGTGACTCAAGTGTAGTATTAAACATCGAAGAGGTGTGACAGAAGATTCTTTCGTAGCTGTAACAGATGGTACGATCTAGGATGTTGACTCTGCCATAGTCAAATCTCCAAATAAACTTCCTAATGAATCAATGGGTGTCTGAAAGTAATCAAAATCAAAGGAGCAGTAACATGAGGAGTATAAGGATACAGATAAAATCTAGTTCCAAAATGAAATGGATTTCTGGGTGTTTCTACCTCTGGCTCCTCTTCTATCAAAATAAAACTAGGTGGAATAATTTTACTAGATCCAAGTGTTCTAGTAAACGAACAAGTTCAAGTTTGGTTTCTTGAGCAACTTCTGGTTCAGAAGTAACTTCTAATTGAACAGTGATATGTTCAGGATGAACTTCTCGTTGAATAGATTCAGGTTGAGAAGTAATTTCTTATTGAACAACTTCGAGTTGAGAATAAACTTTTTTATGAACAACTGGGTTACCGTTTCACTAGATTCAGTTCTAGTATCCTAAGGTAATTGTGGAGATTCCACTTCAGTAACAAATGTACCAGTAATTGTAGGAGTAACTAGGGTCACAGTACTTACCGATATAGATGTTTCTGGTAATTCAGATGAAGAACCAAAAGTTTGTGAAGTACTAGATTTAGTCAAATGAGACCACTTTGACTAGATGGGTGTAGATTTGGACGGTAAAGGTGGTTTACTCGTTGTCCTCCGCAAACAACGGGGTAAGGATTGATGTTCCTCCACGATTGCTGATTGATTTTATTACAAAAAATAAATAAACAAAAAGGGTTAAGTTAGGAAAAAGGTTTACCAAGCAACTGTGAACTATGGAATACCTCCCAGCGAATCGAGAAGTATGGGCATGAAATCTCCACGAATGTTTTGTTTAGTGTATCACAATGTACAAGGCGGCCGAGTCGGTTATATAAGGGTGGATAGAAACCTAGTGTTGTCCTCCCATATATACCCGAAAGTACGTGAAAGGCCCAATCTATATTAGAATTGTCTAATGTGAAACTACACAATGAGGGAATTCCTTTATAATTTGCTTACTGTAGCACCACCCTATATACTCGAAGTTACGTGGACGAGCTACGATATACTCACATGTGTGGAATCAGGTATCCCACTTAGAATGTATCACAGACAAGTTAGCAATAGCTACTATGTTTTACAACGTCAAAACATGTCTGTAGCCTAGAACCTCTAAATGTTTTGTGTTAGGTGACAATGCTCCATTAGGTTAATTGAGGTTAATTTTAAGCTGATCTTGATTAAGAATTTTCCTTTCAAGGTTCACCATTTGATGTATTTGAAATTCCTAGAATGCAACTAATATGATAAGCATCCTTTCCATTCAATTTGAACAATGAAAACCTTAGCTAATAGGGATAGAGCAATCAGATTCTTTTAATCAGAGAACAAAGAACACATCTAGTGCAATTTCCCTAACCTATTCCTATGAGCACGCACAAACTTTTTTAATGCACAATGAAATTTTTTCTTTTCAATTCCCTTAATGTTGAGATGAACAAAAGGAAACTATTGTACATACAATCAATCAATCTTTTTGCAAGAATGAAGACTTTACTACAGTTCCATTTTGAAAGAAATGAAGACTTTTACGACACTTTCTTTTGAACAAAGACTAATCAACTATAAACTAACTTTAACAAAGAATTGATAGTAATAAATAAATCATTTAAGAAACACTAAATAGTCAATACCAAATTAGGGATAGCAAAGGAAACAAAAATTAATTTCAGAAGTACAACAACCATTGATCATTCAACAAGCAAAAACATAAGGAAATTTAGGAAAAAACAAGTCAAAGATGAGATTTTTGACCTAAGGAGGATCAACGCAACCCTGAATGGGAGATGGTGCACTTCATAGCATTTTCATCAAGCCAAGGGTGCTTTGCAATGCTCTGTCTCTTGACCAAACCTACGCTAGTGCCAGGGAGGCCATCCTAGGGGTTTTCAAGTATAATTTTTACCAAAAAACACTTCAAAAAAGGCTGAAACAAGATCAAAGGAAGTAAGTAAAGCCTATTAGGGTATCCTAGGATGAAGGTAAACTACCCGGAATCATGATCATTCCCCAATGGAGTATCCAATTTGTTATGTGGAATTTTGCATCTACGAATAAATACAATTTCCCTAGGTGGGTAGCTACACCAAGAACAATAGATTTAAAGTGTTTATCCTTTTTCTATAGAAGATAATAAGACAAAGGACCTACTTTTTATCTTTCCCTTTCCCGTTGTCTCCTTTGTATGGCTCCCGTCACTCCTTCTCGAGCTTAATCCGCTCGACATGTACCTGCAATCATAAACAGAGGACAAAAACCAATCAAAGCAAGAGATCTATCTACTATAAGAAATTGGTATCGAAATAATTTACACATATAATCATCATACATAAAGACAAGAATATGGGGAAAAGGTGTAAAAAACTTTATTAAGTAGAAGGAGGAATTTTAACCTTGAAGTCTGATCCGTTATCACTCTTCTAGCTTAGGTTCCAACCAACATCACATCAAAAGCACAACACTCTGGCAGCATAACAATACTTTCTTACAATCTCAAGCCTCACACCAATAGTATCTCCTTAAAAATTCTAGAATTCCAGCCCCTGGTCACTTAGATGAGTGCTCAATTTATATGAAAATGGAGGAGGTTTAGTCATAAATGAGGGTATTGAATGGCCTTCCAAACTTAGAGTTAGTTTCCATGGAGGAAGGGATAAGAGGATAGGAGGTTACTTAACTCATTCCCTATCCAATTTCAAGCTCATAGGAGATGCTAAATGTGGGAATCTTCTAGAAAGCTCTAGAAGATAAGAATATCCCCAGAACCCTATAAGGATTTCACTCAATCTCACCCAGAGCAGGTCAATATGGGCATAGGTGCTCCGAAATGCAACCTAACATGGGCCTACCTGCATTGAAGCACACTTTCCCATGACCAAGGCTATGCTGGTCCCTCAAGGAGGCATTTCTGGAGGGATTCAGGCCAAGAAACTCTCAGGGAAGGATGCATCCAAAGTGATGACTTCTCTAGGGCATGTAGCAACTAAATTAGGGTATGGTGAGCCCTAAAGGTACTAATCTAAATGATGGGAGTGATGTGCCAAAATGGATCTGTAATAGTATCTGCAATGGTGGCCTTTTGTACTTTGGGTTATCACCTCGATTTCTACCTTGAGATTTTGGTTTCAGGAGACTCTTGTTCTCTAGCTCAAGTTTCACCACCTTGTGTAATAAACTCTTGATCAATTTATCCATTTTTTCCCACTTTAGATCTCATGATTCTTTAGCTTGACTAGAGGAGGATGTTTCTTCTTTTCCCCTTTTCTTCTCAGGAGGTTCATCCTTGCCTCTTGACTTCCTTGCCGAGGTGAAACTTTCTTCTACCTCGAGAGCATCAACTTGGAGTTGATCCAAAGTACGAGACATACTTTATCTTAGGGTAAAACCAAAGTCGGATTCAAAGTCTCCCAGAAAAAGTATGGGAGTAGTAGCTTGAGGAGGTTTTATGTCACTAGGTAGGTTATTATACTGCTTATTGAACCTTTTTATGAATTCTGAAATATCCTCTTCTAGCTTCTTCCTTATTGATTTCTCTTTTCACCCCACTTTTGTGTGAAAGAGTTTCTGAGTTCCTCCCAGGTAGTGATGGAGGCATTAGGTAGGGATTTAAACCATTTTCTATCTTCTCCATCAAGGGATTGTACAAAGAGTCTCAGGACCACATCTAGTTGTTCTACATTTAGATTCTTAGCAAAAGCACAAAAGGTTCCAATTTATCTTTATGCAGTGTTTTCAACCTCCACATTGAACCTAGGCAAAATATTTAGGTAGTCCTGAGGCATAACACTTAGGGGTTGAAGTAAATCACAAGGGGCATACTTATTCAGTAAAAATACTGAAACAACCATCTAAATTAGTGGAGGGGGATTGAGAGTTTCGGAAGGAACTTGGGCCAAAACCACAGTGGTTGGAGTGGCTAGACTAAGAGCAGGGAATGTAAGGATCTTAGGATTAAATTCTAAGCAGTGAATGACAACGGGTTGGGAGCTAGTTGAGGAATATTTAATGAATGATGAGACACTAGCATAGGTAGTAGGCGTTTTCTCCTTCCAGAATCTCCTAAAAATTAATTTATATGGGTCAGATATAGATAGGGTTTTCTGTTGGGAGGTATCTAAGCAAGTGTGAGGCTTTTTAAAAGCCAGGATGATAAATGATAATGGGATTTGTGGAGTCACCAAGGTTATGAGGGTGCAATCAGAACGTCTTTTCTCACCTACACAAAGAGTATTTAATTTGTCGTATCCCAGGGGAAAAGTATTTCAATATGTTCCCCGAAAAGGATGCCAAAAGATGTTGTTGCTTCTAGAAATAACCTCATGTTTCTTACAAGACCAGTGCCTGGAACATCTATATTTTGTGTCTCTCATATTATTTTCAAGATGCTAGAGACATCACATATATTTTTTACATATGTCTTCATATACTTAATAAACAATATGGGTTGGTTCATTCATCTAAAGGTATAAGCCATGTATTTATGCTACTTCTTCACATATACAACTCACAAAAATATATGTATAAAATATTGGAGGTCGAGTAGTTCAAGGACCTACAGTTTAACAAGATTTGGCAAAGAAATGAGAGAAGATAAGGAGATAGAATAACTCATCACATAGAGCTTGAAGCATCAATAATTCTACACTCATCACATAGATCTTCAAGCATCAAGAATTCTACACTTATCTGAGTTACAGGTAAGGATAATGGATGAAAGAGGATTGGGTGTGATGATTCATGGAGCGTAATTTTAAAGATATGATCTCAACGATTCATACAGGCACATGCATTAACAAGTCAATACAGATGAATCTGTAAGAATGTATGGAACATTTCTAGCAGCTATGATTGCCTGAAATCATAAAGGAAACATGAAAATACTAGAATTTAAACAAGGGAGTAACATATTGTAGTACTCGATGGAGGAATCACCACCATTTCCTTAATATTCTGAAAGATGCATTATCATAAAGTCATAACGTCTTGAAAATAACATGTAGTTCTTTCTTTACGATTATGAATCTTTGTGAAGTGTTTCTTCCCAATATTTATCTAGAGGAGCATTGAATAGTAGTTACAACAAATATCTCAAATGAGCCAAAAATAACTAAAAAATATTAATTTATTCATTAAATGGCGACAAATTATAGGATAACAAAACAAGTCAAAAATCAGATGAAAACACCAACAAAATATCCCCATGCCCATCCATGGGATCACCTTTTCTTCAGGTTATTTCTTTCTCATGGTTTGGCCACTTGTGTTAGTCATCTGATTCCTATCACTTCTGACTTTACTACTCAAATCATTCATTCTTCAAAACTTGGAGTACTCAACTATCAGTTTAATGCCATAGTATAGAAGCAGAGGTTGCCTGGGCAGTATTTCATCTTTCCTCTGCGTGGAGCACCATGATGGATCATCAAGTCCTCTTGAGCTTCCATGTCTTCATTTACTCTGTCAGTGTCAACCCTAGTTCCATGCCACAAGGGGCCTTTTTGGGTCATCCCATGCCGATTTTGAATGTTGCATCTCCTTTCTTAAATGCCTCAGTAGCCAACCCAAAATGCCTTTAAATTTTTTCATTACTTTAGCGCAGAGTTATCGCATTGGGATTTCCAATTAAAGGTCCTTACGGGACAATACATTTTGATCCTCTTTAGCCCCTTTTTCTTCATGTGACTAGGGGCTATGACCAGGATTTTAGTCCTTAGGTGCTAGGACCTCTGGGCTCGTGTCTGTGAAGCACGTCCCTTTTTCAACATAATCCTGCATATTGGTGATTTCTAATGCTCGCCTTCAGTGCCCCGACCCAACATTGTGATCTACGATGTGCGATGTGGTCTGTCCCCCTTGGAAAAAGGATGCGGGAGAGTTTATGCCCTCTATTTCTTGTGAGCATCGAACACTGTTTGGGCCCACTCGGGATATCGCAATCGACGATTTCATAATATCACCTTTTTTTGCTCCCTTTGACACTTGTGATCGTCGAACACCGATTGGGCCCACCCAAGATATCGCAATTGGCGATTTCATAATATTGCCTTTGTTTGCTCCCTTTGACACTTGTAATCACCGACATTTGGGATACCTTGTCCTACTCAGCTCTTGGTTCTTTTCTCTTCCAGTACCCATAAGTTATCCCCACTTATTGAAGCCCTTCAATCGAAGTTTTTTAAATAAGAGGTTTAAACTTGATACAATAATTTTTCTCATCCTCCTATCATCGATCTGCAAGATGATGTCATCCTTTTCCATGCGTCACCTTGTGAGTGGTGTAACGTGTCACCCTATTTTGGCCCCTTATGATGCCTTAAAATGCCAAAACTTCATGCCATGTGTCCTCCGTATGGCCATGTCATGGTGACGTCAAACACCATGTGGATTTATCGAGTCCAATAGTATTCCACCATGTGTCCCTCTAGAGGAGAGAGAAAAAATCTTGCCTTCCCTTGTTTTCTCACTAACATTATTTGCTAATCATAATAGGAACTCCACGGTGCTTTAACACCATTAGCGTATTCCTCCCGCAACTTCTTAAGATTCGTCCGTTGGACCTGCCGATCGTCGATATGCCTTGACTCGTCAATAAGCGATTTTCCTAGACCCGCTGATCACTAATTTGTGATAATGGTGATCGCAGATCGCTGGTTTTACCCCAAACCACTTATTGCCTTGTCGCTGCCTAGACCCACTGATCGCCTATTTGCAATTCTTTCCTCCTTTAAAAGGTGACAAAACCCCCATCTTTAATAGGCCATATCTTTTGATTCTGGGGTCCATTTAAGGAGTTCCATATACCATTGGAAAGCTTAGTGTAATCACTATAAAATGGAGAGGGATCAATTTATCTCTGAGATATTCTATGGCTTAGAATATGGCTTCAAACTTCACTTCTCTTTTTCATTTCTTTGTACAACTGTAACTCTCATTTCAGAAGGTGACAATATGACCAACCAAATCTGAATTCTAGGTAAGCTAGATGGTTTGACATAATAAGTGAGTTTGAATTCAATAATAGGTACATCAAGGGTAAAGAGAATAGGTTTGCAGAAGAGTACAAGTAAATCACATAGTAGCTATGAGTTCATATGGGACATATTTATAGGATCGGATTTTACATGCATGACAACATGATGACAAGTATAGAGAGCTTAGGCACATATTGCAACAGGTTACAAGTGATCAGGATGTGGAATATCATCTCCCAATGGATGGTTTGGTCATATTTAGGGATAGGATCTATGTTTTGGACAACAATGAGCTCAAGAAGCTTATCTTGAGTGAATTTCATGCTCAACTATATTTGGGTCATCTGGGATGTCATAAGACATTGACAACAGTTAACAAGTTTCACTATTGTCTGAATCTGAAGAAGGAAGTGGTATATTTTGTGGCTAGATGCTTGGATTGTCATTAGGTAAAAGCAAAGTGTAAACATCTAGGTGGTTTATTACAATCAATTCTAATTCCAGAGTGGAAATGGGAGGACATTTCCATGGATTTCATTACAGATTTGTTGAGGACATCTATACAACATGATTCTATTATGGTTGTTGTTTACACGTTGAAAAATGTAGCACACTTTATTCTAATGAAGTTTTCTTATTCAGCTAGTGATGTAGCAGAAGTCTTCATTAGGGAGATAATGAGGTTTCATTATGCTGCGAAGAAGATTGTGTTAGAAAGAGATGTTAAGTTCACTTACAGGTTTCGGAAGGATTTACTTGCATGTTTGGGTATAGCATTGGCCTTATGTACAACTTATCATCTCCAGAAAGATCGACATATATAGACGACCAATAGGATTTTGGAAGACTTGTTGAGAATGTATGTCATGCATCAACAATGGAATTGGGAAGAGTATATTCCACTGGTATAGTTTGCTTACAATAATGGGCATTAGGAGTCACCAAGGATGAGTCTATTTGAAGCACTTTATGGGTAGAGTTGTAATAGTCCCATCAGTTGGAGTGATCTAGTGAATTGGGTGTTGATAGGACCAGACATGTTGGCAGAAATGGAATAGGAAATGCATGTTATAAATAATAATATAATGGTAGCACATGATAGGCATAAATTTCATGTAGATTAGCACAAGGCATTAAGGAGTTTCAGGTTGGGGAGCATGTGTACTTGTGCATAAAGCCCAAGAAGAGATCTTTAAGGATTAGGTCATGTACGGAGATGAAACCTCGGTATTGCGGGCCATTTGAGATCCTTGAGATGATTGGACCAGTAGCCTACAGACTTGCACTACCTCTGATAGTGAAAGTCTATAATGTTTTCCTTGTTTCATTTCTTAAACGATATGTAAATTATGTTGATTAATTTATTGACTGGTTTGTATTGTAGGTGGATCCAAAAGGAGAATTCCATCTAGGATCTCAGTGCATATTGTAGAGAAATATGCTCATGCTCCAAAATCGAGAACTTGAGCAAGTTAAAGTGTATTGGAAGCACTTTTGGCCCGATGAAGCTACATGGGAGATGATTAATGAAATATGGGCTATGTGTCATTTATTATTTTCTAGTGAAGGAAAATGAATTTTGGTATATGTACATATTTATGTATGGTTTTTATTCTAAATACCACAATGAGTTGTGTTATAAATCTCCAATAAGCAATATGGGTGTCATGTTATTTTTCATGCTTGTTTTCTTTTCAGCAGGTTGATATTGTATATATTGCATCGAGCTAAGTTATAAAGCTCCATGGGTAGTATGTTTTGTTTTACAACGGTCTTATTGGTTGTAGGTGCCATAGTACACCAACGATGGTGTTCCCCTAAGGGGGAGGGGTTTGTAATGACCCCGGGTTAAAAGTTCATGTAATAAAGTTAATAAAGGAAAAAAATAAGACCAATGTCAGGGGACACTTATTCCAAGCTCAATGTTGGGAAAAACATGTTATTGGGTGTTCATTTGGTTTATTATGGCTAAAGGAAATTGGCAAAGGAAATGGCAAATTCTTTGAAAGGGAAAGAGGCATTAATTGGCATTTGTATTTATTTAAATAGTGGAAAGTAGGAGAAAAGGAAGGTGAAAGGTCACGAGTTTCATGTGAGAATGAAATTGATGGAAAATTGAAGAAAATAGAGGCCTCATTAATAAAAAGGATTATGAGGATCAGTTCATATCTTTTGTCAGTTTTAGCTTTTGTTAGTTCATTTTTGGAGCTCTCTCTCTCTATTCTCTCATACTCTTGCACACTTGGATCATTCTTGGAGCACTCTAGCATTGGGAAAAGGAAGGCAATGGAAGGACAAGGAAGAAAAGGGAATTGAAGATCGAGTAAAGAAGAGTTGGATCAAGTGGCTACAATGGTATTACTTTTAGGTATCAAGTTGCATGTATGCTTTCCTCAATATTTTTGGTATGCATGGTACATGCATGTGTGTATTTTGTTCTATTGTTATCATTGCAATGGGTTTTTCCAGGGGTGATAGTGGTTTTCATCATTTCCTTGCCATTTTTGGATAGTCATGGTGTGTGGGAGTTATTTCATTTGGTTAATATGGATTGTGATATGGTTTTGGAACCTATTGAGGTGGTCTCAGGAAAATTCAGAAAGTCCTAGGAATCCCTTGACCGATAATGGCAGGATACACGGTAAATACTAAGGGTGGAGACAAGAAAAATTCTAAATGTATTGGTAAATAAATCTAAAGGAATGCATGCTTATTTAGGCCTAGTAATCCCTTTACCAGTAATGATGGGATTGTAGCAAAGCATGTAGTGTATTTTCTTTGTTTGGACCTAGGAACCACTTGACCGGTAATGGTGGGATACATAGTAAAGCCTGGTTGTATAGATGAGGGTTTTGACCCTAGGAATCCCTTGACTAGCAATGGTGGAATACACAGTAAAGCTTGAGAAGTGCTGGTTTGTGTTGTTATGAGTCCCACATTCATGCTTGGAATATGGCACGGGGGTGATTTGATGAAAGAAATATTTGGTTCATCCCAATCTATGGTCGAGTGGTATGTGGAAGTCCCTGTATTGGTTGACTTTTGCATATGCTAATAAGAGCTATTTTCCCCTTACGTTTTCATGAGTGTTTATGCTTGTTATTATGTGGCTTCGATGACTATTCTATCATTGTTATTATTATGGTTATATGTTGGTTATAAGCATGGTTTTATGGCAAGCTTTAGTTATGGATCTCAACCATTTTTTATTAGTAAATGAATGGTTGATGAATATATGGCCTACTAGATCATAATGCATCTATTGTGAGAAGGCATCAAACCTTCTTGATGATTTTGAGATAAGTATGAGATCCCTATGTTCATATATGTAATTATGACTTGTAGAATACATGTTCTTAATGTGTTTGGTGGAATGTGTGTCATGGTTAAGCCTGGATGGGTCAAGTTATTTTCTAAATTTTGTATGGAATTATTTTTCCTTGTGTCATTCACTATTCTGGAAGATTAAGTTCTAGGTAGTTATCTAGAGACTATCACTAAAACAGTGCCACAGATCTTGTGGTGGAAGGCATAGAACTAGGTGAAAAATACTACTGTCACACCCTTGTAGGATTATTCATGCAACTGAAGATGTGCATTCGAATTTAGGGAGTGATGTGATAGTGTCTGAGAGTCCAAATTAGTCAAAAAGAGGTTTATTTCGGGGTGTGGGCACCTCGAAGGGTAGTTTAGCCCTTGGTGGTCCCCTGACACCTAAAGGAAGTCAGTAAGGTTTTGGTTTTCTCGATTCCACTTCCTTAAGGTGATATAGGAGGTTGAGTCATATCATAGTAACTCTTCATCACAAATTTACTCCAATGGGACGATAAGCTTGGGTAAGTATGGGAGGAGGGTGTTATAGCCAAATGTTTTAAATAGGGTTGATTTTGTTTTGGACATGTGGGTCTCTATATGCCACACATTTGTGTTTTTGGTGCTAGGGGGAGTGGTAGTAAATACGTTCACTACCCATTGCCAAAATGCCTACACAAAGTTAAAGAATTGATATTTAAAAAGAAATACTTTGCAATATCAAATGATGTATTAGTGGTTATATGTCAAAGTTCTCAAAAATCAATTGATTAAGTGCCAAGAATGAATGTGAATGAGCATATCTCATACAGTTAAAGTGATATATCAAATGGATACAAACACCTAGGGTTTCATATTCAAATGTCATGGTGACCATATGAAAGGTGAAACGCCAAACACAATGAAGCTCACATCTAACAAAATCATTTTAAATTATGTGAATGCAAGTTATTTGGTTGCTCTAGGTTGTATCAAATCAACACAAAACTATTCCCACAACAAAAACACGCAGTATCTATACTCCTAGGGGCTCGATCTCTAGTTTTGGGTTTTCAAAATTTGGAATTGTAGAAGTGTGTATAACATGCTGAGTCAACTATTTGGCTCAATTTAGAAATCAAGGAAACTAATGGCTCTGAGAAAAAATTAAAAGTTCTAATGATATGTTCATTTGTGCTTGGATCTGTTGCAAATGAAGAAATTCACTTAGGTAGAAACTTAAGTTGAAATATGGAAGGCATGATTATCTTGAATTAAAAAGGAAAGAGTATACATATAATGACTCCAAAAGTGCATCATCCCATACATCCATACTTTCAGAGAGTGGTGATATTGATGAATCTCATTTATACATTGCTTCTACCAAACTTACTAGATCTAAGAAACACGACTTAGTTAACAAGTTTGAAAAATTAAAGAGTGAAAAAGGGTATATTTGGATTGCAATTAATGACAAGGAGCATGATTGTCTTGACAATGAAACAAATCAATTGGTAATAGATGTCGGTCCTTTGAAATACAAAGATGAAAGTGACAAGGTTAATGGCTTACAATAAATGCTTGCATATCTTATAAGGATCATAACTGATGGAATCTCTATATTTGTTGTTTATTACCAATAATAAAATTAACATCATACAAGATATTGATACCCAACATTGTTATCTAAACTAGTTCCATGAATTCTTTGGTTCATAAAAGTGCTAGTTTATCTCATTTACTATCGATTATGATAAACTACCGACTGTGTCAATTCCCACTGTTGTGTTTTTTCTTTCTATCTATACAAAAATTGATTATGATGGGGATGTTATGATAGTGAAGTAAGGGAATCATTGGCCCATGAATGTTTTTCTAAAGGTTTTTATAAAATATTTTATAGGTGTAATGAAATTAAGGACAAAGTACTTAACATTTGAGGATCCACATTCTGAATATTTAGTTGTTCAAAACTAGGAAAATATAGCTCTCTGAGGAGTTTAAAGGTAGAGCATTATTCTCTTATTGCATTTTGTTTTAAATTTCAATGGGACTATTTTGGTATGCACAATCAAGAGCACATTAAAGATGGATAAATAAATTCATCAACAAATGGCAAACTCGTGTGGGAATACATCAACTAAAAAGAGATTATTTGAGCATTTCCAAGAATAAAATCAACAGATTAAACCCCATCCATGATTATGCAGTAGAGGATTCTTCATCAAATCCAGATTTTGTTTATCATTTGCAAAAGCTTATCCTTAAGTCATTTTATTCCAGATTTGAAGATATTGAGTGAATTTGTGGCAATAATTAGACATGTGAAATATTTCTTTTAGATTTTCAAGGCACGAAACTAGCAAGAAGAGGATCGAGTCCAAAATTAGCAAATAATTTCAAACAAAAGGCATCTCATACCCAGTCTTTCTAGGAGCATATCTTGGACATCAAAACCAACAGTAGACACTTGGCAGCAAGATATGGTATCGAATATTTCAAGGAAGATTTCTTGACACAAAATCAAAAGGTTCAGATTTCAAGGTAGGATATCAGGCATTAAATCGGCAAGAGATTAACATCTCAAGTAACTCAAGCACTCAACCATTTTGTAATTTATTTCCTAGTTTTTGTTGAGTGTTAATTTATTATTGATTTTGCTGACAACATGAAGATATTTTGTTTTTATTATTATTATTATAAAAATACATTTTCATGAGGAAAAAATAGGCCCTGATAATTTGGCCTATTTATTCCAGTAGTTTGTAAGTTTGAAGGATTCAGTTCTAAAGACTTATGGGTCTTGTATTCTTAAGATCTTGCTAATTGAGATTGTAATATGATAAGTACTTGTTCTTTGATGCAAAGATTCTTGTGACAACAATTTCCTAATGTGTTTTCTTCTATGTGATTATTTTTCCATTATCAGTTAATTCATTTAATGTTTCATCTTCAGTATATGAGTAGTGATAAATGAATCAGAATTCTTCACTATTTTATTTCAATAGTACTCATATATGTGTCACCCTTGTCCTCCAAAGCTTATTTTGGGTTCATCTTGTATGCCCAACTGCAGTGGATTGTTTCCTTCCTTCAACCTTCGGCTACAATGATAAATTTATGTCTAAGAAATTGTTGTCTACCTTTCCTTTCCCAATTATTGACCATATACCAACATCTTGTAGATCTTTGTTATTTCATGTGCTTTAATCCATCACCCAATGGATTGTTTTTATTGCCCAACCAGACTCTTTCTTTCTAAACCCCCATTTTACTGACGATCTAGCTATTGCATTGACTACACAACAAGTTGCTGAGGTGACATCGGGTGATTGCACTATAAGAGAGAGCCCTCTTTGGGTTGGAAAGGCTAACTTCCAACCTAAAAGTATGGTTGAAAAGCTTACCTTAGAAGTTTTCTCTCACAACCAAGAAAAACTTTTGAATGATAACAATCAGGGTGAATATCCACTGTTTAAAATCTTTTTATATTGTAAGTATTAAGTTTTTATCTGCTTATTAATGAAGTTTAAATATGGTGACAAAATTATTATTTCAATTTATATGGTAAAATGGATCTTAATTTATAGCTACTATTTATATATTGTATAGTTTAATGTGATAGAGTGTTTATATATATCTCAAAAATAATTATAATCTTTTATCTTTTAGATTTAATTAAAAAAATGTTATAAATTGAATTGAAATAAAATATTTATAAAATATTTTCATTGTGAAATGAGATATGGCTTTTGGGCATGCAGTATTAATGAACCTTCATAATGGCCCATGCTCTTGTAACATAACCTATTTACAAGTTATTGATATTTGTAGTAACATGGACATGAATTTACATGTTTAAAAATATTGTTATATTGTAAGTATTAAAAAACATTATGTGCTTATTAACTAAATTTAAATAGATTACAAAATCATTATTTTAATTTATTAGGTAAAATGGGTTTTAACTTATAGCTACTACTTATATGTTATATATTTGAATGTGATATGTATATCATGATTTTCTTTTATTTGAAAAGTTATTTGTAATTTTATTAATAAAAACAAAATTACCATATATTTTTTATGCAACGAGCTCACAAAATAGAAGAAAAGATAGAGCAACGACTTCAAAATCAGCCTCTTTGAGGGGGAAACCTCCTTTACATTACACAAATGAACAATTCTTGGATGATACAAATGACAATACCTCCTTTCTATATATAGGAGTCTAAGGGGTCACAATATAGTCAAATCGGACATAGCAATAATAATGTAAGG
Source organism: Pinus taeda (assembly GCA_000404065.3). Taxonomy (NCBI): domain Eukaryota; kingdom Viridiplantae; phylum Streptophyta; class Pinopsida; order Pinales; family Pinaceae; genus Pinus; species Pinus taeda. The sequence goes on from APFE030207395.1 coordinate 272,988, forward strand.
GCACAAAAATAAGAATAGTGGGCTTCTGTGGGGCACAATAATAACAATATGGGGACAACATGGACACAAAAATAACAATAAGGGGCTACAATGACAATAACAATAAAGGAATACACTAGTATTATAGGGGCCTAACATGCCCCTCTCCTTCAAAAAAGTGTTGTCCTCAACGCTTGAGTAGTTATGGATGATTCTATATAAAATTCTCAACCTCCCATGTGGAATTTTTAGTGGGTAAGTTCTTCCACTTGATGAGATACTCTGAAATTGATCGATTTTGTAGCTATCAAGTTCTTGTTTCTATGACTACTTCAGGTTCCAATATGACTTTTCCTTCCTCTTCAAGTTCTAGTGATATTGCTTTAACTGGGATCTTGTCACCTATAACCTTCTTTAAACATGAAACATGGAAAACTAAGTGCATTAGAGAAGCTGTAGGAAGCTCCAATTTGTATGCCATAGTGCCAATATTTTGCAACACCTTGTACTAACCATAATACTTTGGTGATAATTTATTATCCTTCTTAGCTTGCTTGAGGGACATTTGATTGTATGGATGTAGTTGTAGAAATACCCAGTCACCTACATTAAAACTTCTTTGTTGATATTCTTAGTGTTTCATTCTATTCTGTGCCAAAGTGAGGTTATCCTTTAAGAGTTAGAGAACTTGTTGTTGATGCTCGATGTGATATTCCAATACTTGAACCTTAGAATTTTCTCTTAAATATGATGTGATGGACAGTGGATGATATCCATAAATGGGGTCATTTTTGCTGTAGTATGGAAGGAAGTGTCATACCACCATTTAGCTAGAGGAAACCATTTGACCCATTGTGTCTATTTATCAGATACAAAGAGATGAAGATATCCTTCTAAACATTTGTTCACTATCTCAAATTTCCCATCTGATTGAGGATGATAAGATGAGCTATGAGCTAGCTGAGTACCCAGACAAGAAAATAATTTTGTCCAAAAATTTCCATTGAAAATGGGATCTTTTTCGTTTACAATAATCTTTTGGTTTCCATGTAGTTTTTAAATTGTTTCCATAAATGCAATAGCAATTGTATTGGCTTTAAAAGGATGAGATAATGCACAAAAGTGTGCATACTTGGTACATCTATCAACTACCACCATGATGACACTCTTTCCTTTGGAATTGGGTAAAACTGTGATAAAACCCATTGAAACTTCCTCCCAACATTGACTTGGAATGGATAAAGGTTGTAATAGACCAATGGTCTTAATTGTTTCAACTTTATCTTGTTAGAAAACCAAACATTCCGCCACAAACTTTTGAATATCATATTTAAGGCCATCCCAAAAAAATCCTTCTTAACCCTGTGGTAAGTTTTTAAAAATGTTGAATGCCCTTCTAAGGGAATTTCCTGAGCCATCACATTCCACATTGAATGTTTTTTTGAAATATGGAATAGCTAAGACCGGTGCTTGGAACATTTCTTCTTTAATATGTTCAAAGGATTTTGTTGCTTTTGGAGTCCAAGAAAATGCATCTTTCTTTAGTAATGTTGTTACAGGTGCTTCTATTCTCCCATAATTCTTAACAAACTTGCAATAATACCCTTTCAACTCAAGAAATCCTCGCAGATGCTTTATGGATATGGGGATTTTCCATTCCTTAATGGCTTTAATTTTTCTAGGGTCTACCTTAACACCTTCAGGAGATACAATATGACCCAAATATTCCACCTCTTGTACTCCAAACAAGCATTTGGAGGTTTTTGCATATAATTGTTTCTCCTCTGATAGTTTGAGCACTCTATCAACATGTCGAACATGATCCTTCCAACACTTGTTGTAGATTAGTATATCATCAAAAAATACTAACACAAATTTTCTAAGGAAGGGTTTGAAAATGGAATTCATCAAACCTTAAAATGTAGAAGGTGCATTGGTAAGGCCAAAAGGCATGACCAAAAATTCATAATGACCCTCATGAGTTCTACAGGTTGTTTTCAGAATGTCTTCAATCTTCATTCTGATTTGATGATATCCTAAACGAAGGTCCAACTTGGTGAAGAAAATTTCCCCATGTAATTCATCCAATAATTCATCAATGAAAGGAATGGGAAATTTATCTTTAATAGTAAGCTTATTGAGCTCCCTATAATCTGGACACATGCACCATGATCCATCCTTCTTGTGCACCAATACTGCTAGAGAAGAGAAATAACTTTGACTAGGTTGAATTATACCATCCTCTAGCATTTATGCAACCTTACATTCAATTTCACTCTTTTGGGCATAGGGATATATGTAAGGCCTGATGTTTGCAGGAACACTTACTGGAACCAAATAAATAGCATGATCATGATCATGAATAGGTGGGAGGCTTTTGAGACTCAGTCTCAAATACCTTGCAATGAATGTCCAAGACTTTTTGGAGATCTGGCAAAATAAATGATTTCCACGTTGTTCTTTCTTTAGAAGGTTTTTCATGCCATTAGAACTAATATCCTGGTTTCCCTATAATATCTGCAAACATCCTCTATGGATGGGAAGAAATTTATCCATTTTCAAAAAACTTAGTGAAACACTAATCAGAAATGAAATTAAATGGGTTAGATCTAAATTAATACAAATTTCTCAAAAACATTTTTTTCTCTCATCTATACCTTTCCTCATATCTCAGGCATGATCTATGGCAATTCTTGGATGCTACCACATTCATAAAATCTGAAAAATGGTTGACAAAAGACAGCAATAAAAAAAATTAAAAAGTTGAATAATTTACGCAGACCCCTTGATGATCCTTTATCTAGCTCTATACAATTTAGCACAGATTATAACTCAACCTCTCATCGCATCTTCACTGTCTCTAGATCATAGGATGCAAATAGCAGTGGGCTCCCTAAAATTGACAACACATTAGTTATCAATACGCCAGACACCAGCAACACACAACCCTTTATCATAACGACTATTGATAGCATCAATATAAACGATGCATCCCCCACGACGCAATCCATAATTGGTACCCAGTAGCCAAACATGATCATCGGTAACGAAAAAACTCCTCTCAACAACAATACTGGAACTGGTCATCATTCCAATCATTCGTACCTTGACAAGATGCAGGTTAAACCTTCCAACACAATGAATGGTGAAAGCAGCATAGCCAGAGGGCATGATTCTGGTAACAATGTAGCCATGGTCCATACGACGAAAACTGACCCACAACTCAGCAATCTCAATCAGAATTTGAAGACTACGCATCCCGTCATCCCTTGCAGGGATAGCAGCATAACTCTGGGTGTGTCCTCTCATAATTCTGGAACTCAATCCGTAAATCCCTATCACTATCAAATTTTGAAATCAGAAAATGCCCAAGTCATTAACTTATCAAACATCCATTTGGACCTTGCAACCGAATCCATTCTGAAAAAGGTCTAAATTTTGCGATAACTCCTGATAAAATACCGGTGGATGAGGTTATTAGCAATGTTGAAATAGCAATTAAAGACCTAGATATAGCTAAAAGTGAAGAAATTAGACAAGATATTACAAAAAGTATTAGAAATTATAAACCCCCTTCCTCCAACATATCCTTAGAAGAAAAAAGAGATTTAAACAACCTCAAGAAAAACAAAAACATAGTCATCCTAAAGGAAGATAAGGGCAATGCAACTGTAATCATGAATAGAATCGATTACAACAATAAAATGGAAGAACACCTATATAATCGTGGTTGTTATAATATCATTAATAAAAACCAAAGTGACAAAATTCTCTGTGAAGTAACCAAGAAAATCAAAGAATCAACTCTTGATGACATCACGAAAAAGAAAATCACCCCTAATAATTCTATGATTCCTAGAATCTATGGCGCTCCTAAGGTTCATAAGCCCAACATACCTCTCAGACCTTGTTGAAATGTGGTAACAAGAATATTCCAATTTAATTTGTCCTTGAATTAAATTGTGAATTAAAATCGAATTTAGTCTTAACAACTACTTGGAAAGACTTAATTAAGTTATTTTGACTTAATTAGTTGGAGAAATTCAAGTTAGAAGTCTTTCTGGAGTCATGCAAGAGTTATCCCTTAAATTAAGGAGATAAGATTGAGTTATATTTGAGTTGTAATTAGTTAACTCAGTTTACTGAGTTAAGTCTAATTAAATTAGTTCCAAATTGTTTGAGGAACTAATGGTGAGTTAAGAATCAGTTGATGCATGCATGCGTTCAACTAGTGCTAGTCCAATTAACTCAAGATTCCCTCATCAGAAACTCATGCATGTCTATTTTGAGAAAGACCCATTTGAGATTAAAGTCAAGGATAGTGTACTATCAGTTGCATGTGTTTTCTTATAAAGGAAACTCATGCAGGCAGTCAAATCCTCATTCCTTGAGGATTACGTAGTTATGACAGTTTGTGAGATCAGAGGAGATCATCCACTTGGTAAATGAGTTTTCCACTTGGTTGAAGGAGAATCATCCCAGAGGAACAATGCAAGTAAATAGGAGCTTAGAGGGCAGAGAGGAAGGCTGGAGAGCAACCAATATTACCTCTGAGCATGTGTGAGGATTGTACTGAGAGCTGGCTAGCTGTGAGAGCTAAGGCTTTGTATAATTCCTATGTATTTCCACCTTGTATGATAATACAGATAGTGGGGTTTTTAGATGAGGCTTTCCCAAAAGTATTTTCATGTGTATTGTGCATTGATTCTTCTTATTCTAGTTACATTGTTCAGCTCGATCTTTAAGATTCCGCAAATTAATAGTAGAAGTAGGTTATAGTATTCTGCTTTGATTTATATTGCATTATCGTGTTAATCTACATACAGATTTTCTACATGGTATCAGAGCTGGATTTGTAGAAATTTTCTACATGGTATCAGAGCCAGGTTTATAGAAATTTTCTACAATTAAATCGGAGTTGTGAACAGTATACTGAGAAGAGAATTCAAAGTTTGAAGTTCGGGTTTGCCGGAGCAAATCAAATTCATATCATACTTCAAGGTTGTCTAATGGCGTTCTATGGCTTGAGACTCGAGTATGCCTTGGAAGGTAGCTTGAATTACATAACATGGAAACATAGAATGGAGGCTGTATTAGAAGAAAATGGCTTGAAGGAATTCATTGATCAAGAAATCCCAAAGCCAACTTCAATTAATGCACAAGATTTGGCTGAGTGGAAGAAGTGTGTGGCGAAGGCAAGACAGATCATCCATGAGGGAGTTCGAGACCATATTGTCTCAAGTCTCCATGGGAAGGATACTCCATTTTCAATGTGGAAGACACTGAAGGACCTCTACCAAAATAGTAGCGACCAGAGGAAATTTGCGCTAAAGGATAAGATTTGAAGAATCAAGATGGAGAAGGGTGATACTATTTCCACATATTTGAACAAGCTCACCACCTACAGAGCTGAGCTTGGAAATGTGGGAATAACTACTATCGATGATGATATGGTGAGCCTCACTCTCCTTGGCCTTCCAAAGAGTTGGAATAGCTACCGGACTCTGTGAATGGAAGGGAGAAATTTTTGGATTGGGAACAATTGTGGTCGGATCTCATGCAGGAAGAGATTAGGAGGAGCACATGAGATGGTTCTTCATCTAAGAATGATGATGAAGAAAATCTGGCCTTAGAAAGTAAGGCAAGGAAAGGGAAGGGGAAGGCTTCCCATTTCAAATCAAATTCTTGTCATAGAGGGAAGAAGGGTGACATGTCTAAAGTGAGATGCTTTAATTATCACGAGATGGGACATTATGCAACTAAATGCCCATCGAAGAAGTCCAAGAAGGGATCTTAGAAGGATCAGAAGATGAGGCATTAGCCTCTTAGTTTGAAATGGACTTTACCCTCATCACATGCATGGTGTCATCGATAATGGGTTGTATTTGTTATCTTAATAGTGGAGCCTCATTCCACATGACCGGTGATAAAAGTTTATTCAATGCCTTGGAGGCGAAATACCTCAAAATGCACATATATATGGGTGATGACGAAAGGTATAGTGTTTCAGGAGTGGGCACAATTTCTTTTCAGAGGGAGCATGGATCTCCTGTCACCTTGACAGATGTGATGTGTGTGCCTAGATTGAAGAAGAACTTGGTATCGGTCATGGTGTTGGAGGACAAAGGCTACGATGTTTTCTTCAGTAAAGGAAAAGTGTTCCTAAGATACATAGCCACGGGTCAGACCAAGAGGATAGGGATTCAAGTGAAGAATCTCTATAAACTAGAGGTAGATGATTGTGCAGCATTGAGTATGAAAGTAGAATTGGTGCAAAGCCAAGACATTGGCGAGTTGTGGCACAGGCGGTTGGGCCATTTGCATCATGGGGCTTTGGAGATAATGCTGCAGCTATATACAAGACTTCCCAAAGGTAAAATTGAGCAAGTTGACACATGTAAAGGTTATACCTTGGGAAAGTACACCAAGTCTTCCTTTCATGATCGAGATAGTCGAGCAAAGGCTATCTTAGAGTGAGTTCATACTAATGTGTGTGGACCATTCTCAATGGCATCCAGAATGAAGTAAAGGTATTATGTGATTTTCATTGATGACTATTCTCGTAAATGCTGGATTTATTTCATGTAGAAGAAGGACCAAACTTTCACAAAGTTTTGTGAGTTCAAAGCTTTGGTCGAGAAAGAGTCAGGGAAGAAGATCAAGGCCTTTAGAACAACAGCAATGGATAATATGTCTCTTAAGAGTTTAAGGACTTCTATGCAGCGAAAGGAATTAAACAAGAGTTGATGGCACCTCATAACGCACAACAGAATGGGGTGGCTGAGAGGAAGAACATAACTATTGTAGGGGCAGCACAGGCAATGATGCATGACCAAGGCCTACCACTTCACTTGCAGGCTAAGGCATGCAACATAGTGGTCTATTTGTAGATTAGAAGCCCGTGTCACAGACATGGGATGAAGACACCAAAGGAAGCTTTCTCTGGTAAGAGACCAGATGTGGGTCACTTCAAGATCTTTGGCTCATCGGTATATTGCCATGTCATAAAGGATGCATGGAAGAAGGTTGAGCTAATAGCCGAGTTGGGGATACTTGTGGGGTACACTGATACACCTCACAACTATCGGGTGTACTTTCCTACCAGTCGAAGGATAGTGGTTCGTAGAGATATCAAGTTTGATGAGCAAAAGGCCATGCAAGTTTCCCTCGAGAGGGAGCTCAAACTACAAGATATGGAGGACTATTGGTTCCTACAAAGGAGCAACCTCAGATTGATTCAGAAAAGCCTCATGTAGAGGTTCTAGGAATGGAGACATCCACTTAAGTAGAGTCTTCCAGAGATGGACGAAAGTGCACAAGAGAAGCTGATAGATTGCTAGAGCATGTGAGAGATAATGTGGGAGCACCATCTTCTCAACGCAGATAAAGGAGGTCACCTAAGAGGTACACTGGACACATGGCCCTTATTGGGGAATGTGTTGAGACCGAGCCATCTTCCTTTCAGGAAGCAGTGCAATAGCTAATTTGGGTTGATGCTACGGTGGAGGAGTATGAATCCATAGTTCGTAACTGTGTTTGGGATGTGGTTCTGAGACCAGAGAACAAGTCAATTGTGAGTTCCCATTGGCTTTGCAAGGTAAAGAAAGCTGCTAGTAATGGGAGGATCATGTTGCTGCAGTATATTTCGATAGAGGAGCAAGATGTTGACATTTTGACAAAGGCATTGTCAAAGTGCAAATTCGAGTTCCATAAAGACAGGATCGGAGTGGCAGATAATCCCTTTCCTGTTGACAGGGAGTGTTGAAATGTGGAAACAAGAATATTCTAATTTAATTTGTCCTTGAATTAAATTGTGAATTAAAATCGAATTTTAGTCTTAACAACTACTTGGAAATAATTAATTAAGTTATTTTGACTTAATTAGTTGGATAAATTCAAGTTAGAAGTCTTTCTGAAGTCATGCAAGAGTTATCCCTTAAATTAAGGAGATAAGATTGAGTTATATTTAAGTTGTAATTAGTTAACTCAGTTTACTGAGTTAAGTCCAGTTAAATTAGTTCCAAATTGTTTGAGGAACTGATGGTGAGTTAACAATCATTTAATGCATGCATGCACTCAACTAGTGCTACTCCAGTTAACTGAAGATTCCCTCGTCAGAAAATCATGCATGTATATTCTGAGAAAGACCCAGTTGATATTAAAGTCAAAGACAATGTACTATCGGTTGCATGTGTTTTCTTATAAAGAAAACTCATGCATGCAGTCAAATCATCATTCCTTGAGGATTGCATAATTATGACAGTGTGTGAGATCAGAGAAGATGATCCACTTGGTAAATGAGTTTTCCACTTGGTTGAAGGAAAATCATCCCAGAGTAACAACACAAGGAAATAGGAGCTTGGAGGGTAGAGAGGAAGGCTGGAGAGCAACCAAGATTACCTATGAGCATCTGTGAGGATTGTACTGAGAGCTGGCTAGCTGTGAGAGCTAAGGCTTTGTATAATTAGTATGTATTTCCACCTTGTATGATAATACAGATAGTGGCCTTTCTAGCTGAGGCTTTCCCCAAAGTATTTTCATGTGTATTGTGCATTGATTCTTCTTCTAGTTATATTGTTCAGCTCGATATTTAAGCTTCCCCAAATTGATAGTAGAAGTAGGTTATAGTATTCTACTTTGATTTATATTGCATTATCGGTTTACATACATACAGATTTTCTACAGACCTATAGTGAACACTACAGGTTCCCCTACTTACCTTTTGGCTAAGTACCTTGCTAAAAAGCTCATACCCTTGTCTGGAAAGACCCCTTTTTATATTAAATACTCCTCTTCGTTTGTTCAATGGATTAAAAACATAGAAATAAAGGATGATGCCCTAATGGTTAGTTTTGATATTGTATCTCTCTATACCATGATTCCTATTGATGAATCTATCAATATCATGAGGGACATCACTGATAAGGAAATGGTAGACCTTCTAGAGCTTTGCTTAAAATCCTCCTACTTCAGTTTCAAAGATAAAATATACAAACAAACCCATGGAGTGGCTATGGGCTCTCCTCTATCCCCCATAATTGCCAACATCTTTATGGAGCACTTTGAACAAAAATCCCATAAGTTATTTCCCTACACCCCTAAAGAATGGAAAAGGTGTGTGGATGACATATTTGCCAAGTGGAGCCATGGGAAAGAAAAACTGAACCTATTCCTCAATCACTTAAATAGCCTCTCTGACCATATAAAATTCACTATAGAAATTGAAACTAACAATCAACTTCCCTTTTTAGATATCCTTCTAGCTAAAAAAGAAGTGTTATTTGGTTGCCAAGTCTTTAGAAAGAAAACTCATACTCAGTGATATTTGCATGCAAATTCTCATCACCACCCTAAATAGAAAATTGGCATCATAAGGACCTTAACCACTAGGCTGGCCAGAATATCTAATCCTAACCATTTAAAATATGAACTTGACTATCTTCACAAAGTTTTTGAACTAAATGGTTATAATAAGAAGACCATTAAGAAAGCCATGCACCAATCCCTAAGAAAGAATAATAATAATAAGAATGAACAAAATTTGACAATTACTCCCAAGATCTCCCTTCCGTACAAAAAAGGCACCACCGATAAAATTACTAAAATTCTTAATAAACACAACATTAATGTAGCCTTCACCCCTCCTAACATCATCAAACAATTATTCAACTCGGTTAACTATCCCATAAACCCTAACCTTCAAAAGGGTGTTTCTGTTATTCCTTGCTCATGCGGTAAGGAATATATAGGCGAAACAAGTAGGTCTTTGAACATCAAAATCAAAGAACACACTGTAGACTTAAGAAGAGAAAGGACCTCGAAATATGCCTTAGCAGAACATGTTCTCTCTTCCTCACATTACACCTGTATGGAAAGAGCCAAACTAATTAAAAAAGAGGATCACTATCTTAAAAGAAAAATTAAAGAATCCGTAGAAATAGAAAAAAGAAAGAAAAACTTGAATCGTGACGAAGGATTAAAACTAAGCAATACCTGGAAACATTTATTTGAAAGCATTAAAAACCAATAATTAACTCATATCCCTTACAATAATTTAATCCCTCCTCTCTGTAATAAAAAAAATTAATCTAACATCCTCTTATATAATAAATAAATAAAGACATAATTTCCATCATAATTCTTCCAAAGTAACTTCCTCATCAAAGCTGAAAATCATTTTAAACAATTGCGATTTGAAAATCAATACATTAAATCTAATAAAAAAATTCTTATAATAAAACCATTTTAAGGCTAAATTCAATTTCATAACTATTCATTTATTAATTAAAATCAAGTCCTACAACATATCCTACCATCGTTTACATATTCACCTTCAATTTTAAAAATTTTATAATAATATTAACATTTTCAAATCTCATAAAAAAACAAAATAAAAATTAAGATAACAACTTTTTATTTTAATATTAAAATAAAAAAGTACATCGAAACAACAACATATAATTTTATAATTATAACAAAATCGATATTTGAGGAAACATAATATGGAAGAATCATGACGACTTAAATATTAATCGATACCTCAACCTACCCTTCCAATTCATATTTATTTTTAATTTAAAAAATTTTATGCCATTATTAAACATTTTTAATTACAAAAATAAATAAGTTACAATAACAATGATTATTTATTAATCAAAATTAATCTTATTATTAAATTTTAGTTATTAAAAAAAACAAATTAATAATAATAATAATAATAAAATAAATAATAAAACTTAAAAAACCTAGAATTTATATAAAAAAAGATTTTATTGAATTAATTAATAAAACCCTAATAATTTAAAAATCCAAACTTTCAATTTATTACCAAATTATTCAAATTATGGCTGACTAAAACTCTTTCATTATTCTTTTTCATAATCCATATATATACTCTTAATATTAGCTCCTCGATACATCATTAATATATTTTTAAATCTATTGATGTATCCCCTGATGATGGACTCACTTGGCAGTCTGAAACGTTCAACTTATAAAACTATATAACAGGTCATTCCTACATTATCAAAACTTCCTTTCTTTCTAGAAAAGAAAATTCAAGAAAAATTCTTGAAAATTAAAAGCTATTATACCCAAAGGTAGCCATTGGAATCCTAGTACAACATCAACACCACCCATTGGAAAGGAAAGCATTGGACTATTCAACACATATTCTCCCATGGATAGCTTGATAGTATGGCACTTCCTAGAGTAATTTATGGTTCTTCCATTTACAACCATCACTTACACTCAAGTGCTAGATATAGGAAGCAATTTAATTCCTTCACTATCTTACAATGAATAAAATTATGGGTATTTCCTGAATCAATCGACACTATTACCTTTTTCTTCTTGATATGTCCTTCTATCTTGATAGTTTTAGGAGTAGCTATTTCAGCCAATGAATTGCAAGATATGGTCAGATTCATTTCTTCTTCCTCTTCACAATCTATGTAAAATAATTTCTTCTCAACAAACTTATGATTATTAGTGTATTTGCTATCACTAATGTAACAAAGCCTTTTTTCTCTTTTTTCTTCCAATTTTTGTGGTGTCAACCTTGTAGGTTGTGGAAGGATAGGAGCAAAAACACTTCCATGTTTATAGTTGTGATTGGTAGACTTCCTTGCTGCCATAATTTTGCTTTCAATTTTTCTTGCCAACCTAAATGCCTTCTCCAATGAATCAGGTTCCCAAAGGTGAAACTCGTGTTGGATGTTATCCTTTAATGTCCCTATGAACACATCAATCATATGCTCCTTTGGAATATCTTTTACCCTTATATTCAATTTTTGGAAGTCCTCAATGTGCTCCACCATTGAACCTTTTTGTTTGAGATTTATCAAATGGATAAAAGAGGTGTTGCTTTTTGTTTCCTCATAATGTGCTATCATTTCTTCCATAAAAATTGCTCAAGTGACAATTTGTTAATGAGAGCAAAGCCATCGATACCATACAAACTGATTGGGTTCCAAATATAAAGTTGCAATGTGTACCTTTTGTGTGTTTTTTCTCATTATGGAGATAAAATTATTGCTCCATATATAGTATCCATATTATGGGATCCTTGCCACCAAACTTCCTCATATCAATCTTTGGAACATGGTGGGTCTTCAATCCAATGTTAGAGTCTATGAAATCATTACTAACATTTATTTTGTTCTCATCATGAGTTTCCTCTACTACCTTTTTTCCATTAGGAAGCATTTCTTGTAGCAACTTTGTCAAATCTCCTTTCAAACCTTCCATGTATTTCTTCAAATATTCAATGTTTACTTCTAAACCATATGTCTTAGATTCCATGTCATTCTTTAAGCCATCCATATTAGCTTCCACCTCTTTCTTTAAACCACACATCTTAGCTTCTGTTACTTTTTTTGAGAGTGAAATTTGTTGCACTTCGTCTTGTAATTTTGATATATCATGTTTCATTTCATCCTCTTCTTCATGAGTCATGTTAGAAATTTCAGGTTGCTTACTAGGTGTTTCCATTTTCTTTCTTCAGGGCATAAATTAATGATAATTATGCTTCACTATGTCCTTTGAATTCTTTCAAACTTATTTTTCCAACTAAACTTATGCAAAACTTTAAAAATACTACACATGTTTTTTGGGTTTGTAGGAGCTCAATATTGAATCTGTTGTATCTTTATAATTTCAAATCTCCAAGGTCTAAATTCTCATCTTGTAGTAGCCCTCTAACTCCTAGTTCAAACGCCGCAAGTCTGATCACAATTAGATTATCCAAGAAAGAGTTATTCCAAATCACCCACGATGACTTGATTATAGACTAGTTCAGTAGAGCGAACTTGTACGAAGTGCCACGTCTTACTTTTTTTACCTTCGGAATTGAAACTAATACAAAGAAAACAAGAATCCATCCTCATTCTGTACATTTTTAAAAAATTTCAAACTGATGCTTGGATCATATCTCGGAAAATATATCGAGACAAGATCTAAAATTTGGACTCGACATTCATCAAGATTTCAGATCAAATAGGTTTTAATTTTAGTTTCTAAAACATCGCAATTTTTTTTTATAGAGAAAGTGCCACAATGACCTATTCGAAGCAGCAAAACCCTGGAATCCAAAGCTCTGATACCAATTTTTATGAAACCAGCTCACAAAATAGAAGAAAATATAGAGCAACGACTTCAAAATTATCCTCTTCAAGTGGGAAACCTCCTTTACGTTACACAAATGAACAATTCTTGGATGATACAAATGACAAGACCCCCTTTATATATATAGGAGTCTAAGGGGTCATAATATATTCAAAGTCGACATAAAAATAATAATGTAAGGGAACAACAATAACAATAGTGGGCTTCTCCCCGGATGTGGGTGCTTACATCGACGATTAATGTGACATGACAGGGGTGCGGCAGAGTGGGTTGACACCTGCCAGCCCTGTACCACCTAGTTAATTTCGGGATGAAGGTTAAACATCAACACTGGATCTCACTCGAGTTCACGTCAGGTATCTCTGATATACACAGCCTGTACTCAGATTTTTCCATCACCTCAGCATGCACCATCCTGAGTTGGGTCTCGGCCCTCTTCAATGCTGGAGTTATGGTGGGTGCCATTCAAGAAAGAGTGAATGATGTTATATACAGGGATAGCACTGGAAGTGGATGGAAGACTCTGGAGCTCTAATGGCATGGTAAAGTTGTGTTTTAGAATGTTGCATGTTTCTCCCTTGCAATTGTTGCGACGCTGCCTCCATTTTCTCCCAATTCCCCTTTCAATCCTGCATCTGAATACTCAGGCGCTCTCTCAGTTCTTCACTCCATCTCTGTCCTTCACTCCATCATGGTTCGCCACCGTTTGATCAGCAGATGGGGCGGCTCGTGGGGCACCAACTCTTGGCCTTAGACCAGGAGGCGAAGCATCTCTGATTCTCTGTCTTCTTCGGCAAAAAACCCCCACTATCCTCATACAAGAAGTGGACGTGGAAGAGCAGGCCTGTGCTTGGCTCCCTGCCCTCTGCCCACACACCACACTCCCCATACCATGTAATTCCATTTCAGAAGCACTCTCAATAAGCCAATAATTACCGCCACTATCTCCATGTCATTTTATGAGGAAGACGAGTAGAGTTTCCTGATGACTTTTTCCGTGAACGAGATGCACAGAGAGGGCCCAAGTCATAACAAAGACAAGGAAGAAGAGCATGAAGGTCAGGCTGGGTGGACCAAATGGAAAGGGAAGAACGTCATTGAAATGTCGTCGTCGGATTTGGAACCTCATAATGACAAGCAAGTTTTGGAAATGGACAAGCTGAACCTGCAACCAGAAGCATGTAGCAGAGAAGACAAGCAGCAGAACGAGGGCCAAACTGCGCCAGGTAACCCAGATGACTGGGGCTGCCCGATAGTGGAGGAACCTACCATAGAGGAATTCATTTCCAAAGTCTCGAATGCCAGGTGGCACTTCACTTAACTCCTGGTATATCCTTCCTCTTTTTGTACACAGGGGCGCTCCCAGGAGAACGCCCTATAGATTTTGTAGGTGGATGGATATTCTCAGGGGGAGTAGCGGGGGTTACAATGTGGAAACAACTGTGGAAAATTCTCAGTGGTGTCTTCTTTTTTCACCTTCAGACTGGTTTCCCCTCTATTTGGGCAGTCCTCGATCTAGCTTTTTTGCAGCAAACTGAGATAGGATGTTTTCCTTCACAGCCATAACACCTTTGTATATACCTTTTATTTTCCTTTTAATAAATTACTTTTACTTAGGAAAAAGTAAACAATAGTGGGCTTCTATGGGGCACAATAATAACAATATGGGGACAACATGAGCACAACAATAACAATAAGGTGCTACAATGACAACAATAATAAGGGAATACACTAGTATTATAGGGACCTAACAATATTACTTTTAACATTTTGATATTATTTAATTGAGATGACATGTAAATGTTTACAAATAATTTGTCTTATAATTGAACATATTAATATAAATTCAACCAATTGGCCTGACATTTAAAAATGTTTACATACATTTTTACATTACAGTTACACATCTCCATTATATGGAGTTGTAGAGAACCTCTTGATGCAACCATCCATTTTCAATTTTAATAGGCCTAGGTTGTAATTTGAATTATGTTAGCAACAGTGTTGCAGTGAAGTGTTCATTACCAAAGGAAGCACACGAGGAATCATGGTTGGTCTAGTTGGCACAGGGACTATGAAATGGGTTGAGAATGTGATGAATTCATGCATAGCTACAATCGATAATATGTCAATGTCATCTGATTTGAACCTACTACCATTGGGTTTTTATGGTGTATTAATAAACATGGATTGTTTGGCAAAGCATAGGACGAAATTCCATTGCTTCAATAAGTCATTCAAGTGTCTTAGTGAAACAAGGTAAAATGTAACATTGCAAGGACAATTAAAACTAGTGATAGTTCGACAAATGAAAAAGTTGTAGTTGAGGCAGTGCGGTGGGAAGGGATGTGAGTTGTTCACTTTCCAAGATATCAACGACTCATAAATTAGTAGCCATAGCTTGGAAGAGCACCTGATATTAAAATATTTTGAGGATGTGTCCCTTGAGAATATTCCAACAATGTTGCCACATGGGGAAATGTATTTTTCCATAAAGTTATTAGCAAGATCGACATGAGTATCCAAAGTGCCATATTGAATGAGCACACTGGAGCTAGGAGAGTTGAAATTACAACTAAAGGATATGTTGGAAAAATGACACATCATACCCATTGTATCACACGGGGGAGATACTATATTATTTGTCAAGAATAAGGATTACACATTGAGTATTTGTATTGATCACAAACAACTCAATAAAACCACAATTAAGAATAGATATCTTTTTCCAAGGATTAATGATTTATTTGATCAACTAGGAGGAGTTTTGATCTTCTCAAAAATTAATTTGAGGTCTCGGTACCATCAAGTATGCATCAAAGATGAAGACATTCATAAGATGTTGTTTAGAACTAGTTATGGACACTATGAATTTGTGGTCGTAGCATTTGGGCTTATGAATGCCCCAACAACATCCATGTGTTTAATTGATAATGTGCTCAATCCATACATGAAAAAACTTGTATTGGTTTTTGTTGATGATATTTTGGTTTATTCAAAAACTAAGGTGAAACATGAAGAGAATTTTGCAACTGTATTACAATTGCTAAGAGAGCATAAGTTCTATACAAAACTTAGAAAGCATGAATTATTCTAGCCATGGATTCAGTATTTTGGACATATCGTCTCAAGGGAAGGAGTAGCAGTAGACCCGAAGAATATCAAATCCAACATGGAGTGGCATACTCCTCAGAATGTGGCAGAAGTTAGACCCTTATGGGATTGGCTAGTTACCGTCGAAGGTTTATTTAAAGTAACTCAAAGATTGGAAATCCATTCACATATTTGTAAAAGAAAGGGATTAAATTTCAATGGATAGTTAAGTGTGCAGCTAGCTTTGAGAAATTGAAATATTTTCTCACACATGCATTGATATTGAAGATATCATACCCAAAAAAATATTTTCTGGTGTGCACAAATCTCTGCAAGGAAGAGCTCGGTGGGGCCGTGATGTAAAAAGGGTAGGTTCTATGCTATGAGCGAAAAAAGTTGAATGAACATGAGAGAAATTATGTTAGTTATGATTTAGAGTTGGCAACAATAATTCACGCAGTGAAGATGTGGATGCATTAACTCCTTGGAAGAAGGTTTATCTTAATGTCAGATCATGGAGGGCTAAGATATATATTTGATAAACCTAAGATGAATGCCAGGAAGGTAAAATGGTTAACCTTGATTAGTGAGTTAAATTTTGAAATCAAATACATCAAAGGAAAATAGAGTAATTGATGCACTTAATAGAAGGCTATGAATAACTCATGCAACAACAATAAGTTCTTGTGAGGTTTCCATTCAAGACAAGATCAAGGAGGTCATATAGTAGGATGAGTGATATCAACAAATCAAAGAACACTTTTAGCAAGAGCCATAAGGAGAATTTATCAAGAACTATTCCTTCATGGAGAATGGACTATTAAATATCAAAACAAGTGGTACATACCATTTATCGGTGACTTAAGGAAGCTCATCTTGGATGAGTTCCATAAAAGGCCATATTATGGTCATACAAGATATCAAAAAATAACAACTATTAATACATTGTACTATTAGCTAGGTATGAAGAAGAAAGTAGCTGAACATGTTGCAAAATTCGTGGAGTGCCAACATGTAAACATGGAGTGTAGACATCCAACAAGATTGCTACAACCAATACCCATTCTAGAATGGAAGTGGGAAGTCATCTCAATGGAATTCATCATGGGACTACTGTGGAAAGATATGTATAAAAATGCCATCATGGTGGTGGTGGATAAGCTGAGCAAGTTGGCTCATTTTGTATCTTTAAAGTCCACTCACCAAGCAAGTGACATTCCTGGATTTTTATAAAATAAGTAGTCGTGTTACACAATGTACCTGAGAAGATTATTTTAGATTGAGTTGTTAAGTTTACCTCAAAATTTTGGAAGGCATTGGTCAAACCAAGAGGTAATTCCTCAAATCAAAACTCATATTATTCATTCAGGTTGTTCATTATTATATACAAGAGGGAGTGATTGTTTAGTTCATCTCTTGATGAATCTCTATCTTCTCTATTATTTATTTACATTAATTACAATTGTACACCCAATCCCTCTGATTAGGTGTCAACATGCCCCCCCTTAATCTGAAGGGATGTTTGTGAGTCCAAGTATCATTCTGAATCTTTCAAGCTTTTCTCTTCCAAGTGCTTTGGTGAAGATGTCTGCAATTTTCTCAATAGTGGAACAATGGTGGAGATGGATTGTTTTGGCCTCAAGATGATGTCAAATCAGATGATATTTAGTATTGATGTGCTTTGGTTGATCATGGAACTTTGGGTTCTTGGCCAACTTTATTATAGAGTTATTGTCAATCATGAGTGGAGTCGATTATACTTGTTTTACCTGAAAATCTTCAAGAATTTTCCTAAGCCACACAATTTCTTTTGTTGCCTCAGCTACTGCCACATATTCTGCCTCTATTGTGGAATCTGCTAGAATTGATTGTTTTTGTGATCTCGAGGAGATACTTCCTGATCCAAGACTCATAGCATAACCTGAAGTAGATACCCCTATTTCTTTATCTCCATCGAAGTCTGAATTAGAGTATCCAATCAAGCTGAAGTCGCCCACCTATGTATACTTGATTCCAAAGTCTTGAGTTCCCTTCAAGTACTTTAGAACTCTTTTTTCAGCAGACCGATGTCCCTCATAAGGCTTTTGCATAAATCTGGAGAGGATTCCAACAACAAACAAAATGTCTAGTATGGTAGTAGTTAGGTAGTTGAGACTTTCTACAAGCTATATATACTTTGTTGCATCCTCAAATTCCTTTCCTTCAATGAATGCGAGCTTTCAATTTTGTTCCATTGGATTAGTCAGAGGATTGCATTTAGTGATGCCAAACCTGTTCAACAGATCTCCAATTTACTTCTTTTGAGAAAGGAATATGGACTTCGGATGTTGAGTTACTTCAATACCAAGATAGTAATGAACATAGCTCAAATCAGTCATTTCAAAACCTTTCTTCAATTCCTTCTTTATGGATGCAATGTAGCTTTCATTGTTCCCTGTCATCAAAAGATCATCTACATATACCACAAGATATACAACTGTTTTTCCAACTTTCATGACAAACAAAGTTGCATCATCAAGATCATAATGTTTGAAATTGAGTTTCAAAAGATGCTCAGTTAGATTTTCATGCTAGGCTCGTGGTGCTTGTTTGAGGCCATACAAGGATTTCACAAGTTTGCATACTTTATGTTCATGTCCTTTCACAGCAAACCCTTTAGGCTAGCACATAAAAACATTTTCTTTTAGATCTCCATTCAAGTAAGCAGTTTTTACATCAATTTGATGGACTTTCCAACCGTTCTGAGCTGCTAGGGAAAAGAGTGTCCGGATGGGGGAAAAAGTTTACTCATAATCGAACCCTTCCTTCTATGTAAAACCTTTTTCCACAGGCCTGGCTTTGTGCTTATCAAGTGAGCCATTAGCTTTATACTTGTTCTTGTAGACCCACTTGCAGCCAATTGGTTTAGTTCCCAATGGAGGATCAACCAGCTTCCAAGTGCTATTCTTTATCAGGGCATCATACTACTTTTGTATTGCTTCTCTCCATTCATCATGAGAAGCAGCTTCTTTGAAGGAATTTGCACACTACAAGAAAAAAGTTCATTGGTGAGGGTCATGCCTATGAGAGACCTTTAAGGTCTGTCACCAATGTGACATATGTTGATGGTCTTTAAAAAAGCATTGTTGTAAGTGTATATAGTGACGGTCCTTTAAGGTTTGTCACCAAAGCCATTTTCAATGACACTTTTGGTGAGGGCCGTTAAAGGCTCGTCACTAATTCTCTCTTTGGTGACACTTTTGGTGAGGGTCATTAAATGCTCATTACTAATTCTCTCTTTGGTGACACTTCTAGTGACGATAGTTTATTGACCGTCACCAATGATCTTTTTGGTTACTTTTAGTGATGTTTAATAAATGTTTGTCATCATTGATCATTCCAATGAGTTTTTTATGACGCTTCATGCCTATGACGGATCTTTAAGGTCCATCACCAATGTTGCATATGGTGACGGTCTTTAAAAAATCGTTGTTGTAAGTGTATATAGTGATGTTCATTTAAGGTTTGTCACCAAATCCATTTTCAATGACACTTTTGGTGAGGGTCGTTAAAGGCCCGTCACTAATTTTCTCTTTGGTGACACTTTTGGTGAGGGTCGTTAAAGGCCCATCACTAATTCTCTTTTTGGTGACACTTCTAGTGACAATATTTTATTGACCCTCACCAATGCTTTTTTTGGTTACTGTTGGTTATTGTTATCTCCCCAAGAAACTCTCCTAGGTTGTATATCGGAGATGCTTGAGAACATTAAAAACTCAACAAAAAGTTGGAAATGGATGAATGGAAGGAATGATGCTTGTTCAAGCTAGATAACCACTTCTACTATGCTTAACTCCAAACATGGGTGAACAACCCCAGACTACAAGGCTTTAGACCACCAATTACTCTTAGTTTAAAGAATTAGTGAACATGAAGAATACTGACCACACCAGCAGATGCACAGGACCCTGTGATGGCCAGCTACAACTAGTAAAGAGGTATGCAAATCTATTTCCTAATGCACAGAGAGGATGATAGCTCTCAGGCACTAAGTAAAAAGAAACCTATACAACACATTCAATAATACATACAAGATTCTAACATAAAGGTGGGATGACAGCCCCTCAAATGCTAAATATCAAGATCACATGAATAAATGCATAACAGGCACAACCTAAAACAGAGAAGAAGTGGAAAGCGAGCAATTAACAACAAAAGAAGCTTGTATTAGCTGAAAGTGAAGACCAGACGTTGCAAGTATCACAGTAGTTACAGTCTCTAGAAGTTGAACCTTACATCAAAACCAAAACCATCAACCCTCATCACATTGTGTTTTTGGGTATATATAGAGTTTGATTACAAAAATTCTCTGCTATTCTATGCCTGGAGGGGTCATAATGGACCACCAACCACATTAACTATCTAAAATGGGCCTTTGCTATGATTTTCTACTTCAATGAATAGACTTGATCTTCTCTAATATTCTGTTGTCCTTCTTAGCAGGTGGAAGAATTCACCATAACAGCTGAATGAATTCAACTACTCGAGACGTGTCCTTTTCATTCTTGGCCACTCTGCTTCTTGAATGTGGTTGTTGTGGATTAACTGCAGAAGGTACTGGTAGTTGATCACTGTCCTCCTTCAGGTGCACGGCATGAACAAAGTGTGTTGACTGCATGGCGGATGTACAAGCGGGCAGAGAATAGATATCAGCCGTTGGATCGCAAAGATAGACGATAGAGATCTTTTGGCATGGAGTATCAGGCAGAAGCGGAGGAAAAATGATTATGAGCTGTCAGATCTTGCAAATGAACGGTAGAGATTGGCTTACAGGAGCTATCGGAAGAAAACATGAACAGACAATTGTGAGCCATTGGATCCTAGGTAGGTAGATCCAACGACTACTGGGAGGAGGATGTGCATGAGGGTCAACGAGCAGGGAGGGTGGTTTCGGTGGCAGGCGGTATTTCCTGCATCACGGTTAACAGACGGGTGTTAATCGTACAGTGGGGCGTGATCCCATTTATTGCGTGATGCGTGGTGGAGGAAAACCGCTTTCCCCACAGATTAACGTGGGGGCATATGGAAGGAGCAGGGGTTGCGACTACCGTCGGATAGCGCGGAAAATGATAAGATGGCGAGGAAATAAATGGGGTTTAGCGCATGGGAAAAAGGCTGTGGTGGCAAGGAAAAGTTGGTGAACATGCACGGACACATGAATACAGTTATATGACAGTTTAAGCTATGCTTTTGGGGTTAAGATCATTGTATGGATTTCAATAAGTGACCCAGGAAATGGTGAGAGGGAGAAGATGAGGTGGAGGGGAAGGTTAAAGCGACCAGTAAGGATCTCCTTTCAGCAAAACCAAGAACCGAGTCCACCTCAGCTCCTCAAATTGTAGTAGAGCTAAAAATGGCTCCTTCTGGGGATGAGATCCTCCCTGTGAGGTCTCAAGAACTGCAGATCAACGCCTTTTTGAATAAAACCAATTTGCAAAATTCCAAGTATTCCATTGGGCATGGAGTCTATCTGAACCTACACTAAAGCTGATAAAATAAAATATTTACAATTAGAAGGCCAAAGACCTTAAACAACATAATTTTTCAAAAAATGCCCATTAACTGGGCCATCAAAAACTACTTCTCCTCCCATACTTTGCAGTAGGAAGGTATTGTTCCCTTGAATCTGAGAAATAATAAAAGGCCCTGTCCAGAAAGCATAAAATTTCCCATGGTTTCCTTTCTTTTCTTTCAGTGCATCCCACTTCAGAACCAAGTCTCCAACCTGAAAATTATCTGCCTTTGTCCTTTTGTCAAAAGCTTCCTTTATCTTTTTCTGATGTGCTGCAACCCTTTCAACCAGCTATTCTCTAATCTAATGTACTTCTGTTAAATTAGTTATTCTTTTTTCCATGTCTTCCTCCTCAGTTTTCTCTTGTTGCAGGAGCTTTGCCACAGGGAGCATAAGTTGAATTAGAAATACTGCCTCTGTGCCATATACCAGCTTGAATGGAGAATTCCCTGTGGATCTTTTAATGGTCACTCTATCAGCCCAAAGTGCATATTTGAGCTTGGAATCCCAATTCTTTTTGTTATCATCCAACAACTTCTTAATTAACCTTATTAAACTCTTATTGGAAGATTATGCTAAAACATTTCCCTGAGGATAGTATGAGGTGGAAAGAACCAATTTAATACCCATTGAATCACACTTTTCCACCAATTCTCTTGCTCTGAAAGCTACTGCATTATCTATGATTAATTTATGTGGACAACCAAATCTAGTAAAGATATTTTCAATTAAAAACTTCATGACCACACTATGATCAACCTTCCTAATAGGGATTGCTTCAATCCACTTACTGAAATAATCAGTGGCTACTAATATCCATCTATGCTGGCCACTGGAATGTGGATTGATTTCACCAATAAAATCCAAGCCCCATTACTGAAAATATCTTTTTGCATGTATTTTTTAAACCCGTACAGAAATTACTTGCATACGAATTCTAAATCATAGGAAAAAATAAAAATGCGAGAGCATAACACATAAAACACATATACACGGAGATTTCCCACTGGATCCCAAAATTGGGACTGCCAGCTTGATTTTTCATTATATTCCTTTCAATGTTACAATACATATTTATACATGCCGAAGCATCCAATACCATGGACTGAAAACCATCGCGTCCAAAAACATGTGCGAAAATCATGCACAAAACCATAGGTGGGTCCGCCCAACCTAACATAGGGTCCAAAACCAAATTTTTCTGGGGCTCTGCCCCGGACCCCATAAAGTGGGGTTACGGGTACCCCTCAAACCCCCTGTTAACTATGTGGAAAGAATATAACACAACCCAACAATAGTTGAGTGCTCTTTGCTCCTTGTATATAGTTGGATTTAGGTATTTTGTCTAGTCACTTTTGGATTTTCGATTCTGAGTGACTAACCTACCACTCCACCGATTTTGAAAGGATTTTGATCTTTTTTTCAAAAATTGTGGAGTTGCCTCCTCAAGGGCAAAGGTTTTTATTGTGTGCCTATCTTCCTTGAAAAGTCATTTTTACATTCCCATAAGGGAAGGTTCTGCGAATACATTAGATATGAACAATATTCCCGTGGAAACCAACCAAGGTACCCTCCAAAAAGGGGAACCTTGTGCTTTTCCTTTCTTTGAAAACGTTGGTACTCCCTTGATGGCCACTTTGAATATTCCTCGATTGAATGTTGGACTACCAGTTTAGCTGTGGTCCACTCTGAATATTCCAAATGTTCTTGAAGCTTCTCAGATGAATGCTTTATTTTAGGGGCATCACATGGATGTTAATTGTTCATCTTCTTTCAAAGAGGAACCTAAGATTCCTCTCTCTCCTCCTTCTTGTAATAAGAAATCTAAAAAGAGGAGAAAGAGGAAGACGAAGAAGAAGAATAATTTTATCCATCCACCATCAACCTCTACTAGTCATGTTGAAGATGAGCCTTCATCTGCTGCAAGTCATGCTGGGGGCACATGCCTAGTCACTGCCAGTCATACTAGCAATCCATCATCAACCTCTTCTAGTCATGTTGAAGATGAGCCTTCAGCCATTGCAAGTCATGCTGGGGGAAAAAGTCTAGTCACTGCGAGTCATACTAGCAATTCATCATCAACATCTGCAAGTCATGTTGAAGATGATCCTTCAGCCACTGCAAGTCATGCTGGGGGCACAAGTCTAGTCACTGTGAGTCATACTAGCACCGCATAATCAACCTCTACTAGTCATGTTGAAGATGAGCCTTTAGTCGTTGCAGGTCATGCTGGGGGCATAAGTCTAGTCACTGCAAGTCATACTAGCAAAGAGTCACTGACCTCTGCAAGTCATGTTTGGGACTCTTTGCAAACCACTTCTAGTCATGTTGATGGAATGAATGTTAATAAGAAACCTAGACGTAGAAGTTTTAAACCTAAGTTCCCTTGTAATATATGCAAGGGAGACCATCTTACTCATTTGTGCCCTAGTATTCTAGAGGTACAAATGATATGGTCTGAGTCCGAAAGTTCTTCTACTCCTCGATCTGATAGGGTTTCCCAACAGTCCCATCAACCATTGATTGATAATGTGGTTGAGCCAATGCAATCTATTGCTGATTACACTCCTCTTTTGGGGGGTGAAATGCCTAACAAAAGAGTTTGTTTGATTTCTAGTACATAGTCTTCTGATATAGGGGGAATTCCGGTTGCTTCAAATGTCCCTCCTCCAAGTTCTAGGAGTGTCTCCTTTGATTGTGATAGTCTTGTCGAGCCTCGTCTTCCTTCTGCTGCACCTTTCCAAATAAAGGTCAGAGTTAATTCCACAAACGTCTATCGATGTATGGTGGATGAAGGATCCTCTGCAAGTATTATATCCTCTTTGACTTGGAAAGCTTTGGGTTCCCCAAAGTTGTTAACAACTTAGAGTCAGTTGTTAGCCTATGATAGAAGACCTGGTGAATCTATGGGTGTTCTTCCTCAATTGCCTATTTCTTTAGGTGGGAAGACTATCTTAATCGATATGATGATGGTTGATAGCCCTTTAGACTTTAATATGCTACTTGGGCATGATTATGTCTATGCTATGAATGTTGTGGTGTCTTCACTCTTTCGAGTGATGTTTTTCCTCATAACGGGAAAATTGTCACTATTAATCAGCTTGTATCTGATAATTACCACCCTAAGTAAAATCTACTGCAGAATACACCTTGTTTTGTGCCAAGTGTTCAAATAGACTCTACCCCGCCACGAGTGAATTATGTGGCATTGAATCCTCAATGTTCAATTGCTTTTGAGAAGGATCCTTTGACCTATGATTCTCCTTCTTGGGACTTATTCCCGATAGTTGACCGAGATATTCTTCATATAGGGACATGGGACCCCTTAATTCCCTCTTTTGATCCTTGTAGTTCTCATGATTTCTTGGAATTTGATTTTCCTTCACAGGAAGAACTATTTGAAGCCATGAGTTTTGACTACCAAAGGAGTTCTTGGCCTGAGCCCTGCAAGGGGTTTGTCCAGAAGAACTATTATGCATAAGTCGCAAGGTTGCGTGGTTCCCTATACCATATTGTACAGATAAGGTATGCATTTTCAAGCTTTGTATTTTATAACACAAGATTTTATATGAAGTTTATATGTGGGATGTATTAACTTCTTGTATAGTGCTCCATTTATGTTTACAGAACTTGGAATATTTCTTCTTTGGAATTTTTATGGTTGATCTGTTATGACAGGTAATGGTTCTCAAAACTGGCATATAGGTTAGGTTTTTCCACTTGCATTGTGCACTTATCAGTTTCCTTTCCCATTTTGGTCTTAGGATCGACCCCACCAAGTTATGGTGCAGAACCTTCTCATTGCTTAGATGTATCATGACTTATGTGGTAGAGCCTACCTTTTCATGGGTACCCTAGATTGTACCTTGTTGTCACTTGGCACCCATGTTGATTCATTGTTCTTAGGCTCAGGATTCCTCTTTAGTCCCACCATGACTTGTGCATCGAAGACTCATTCTTCTTTGCTTCTTCGCTTCATTCTAGCCTTATACCCTAGAGGCTCCTTCGTGTTGAGTTGTACTACTGCATTGCATATTGATTATTTGCACCCTTTGGCCTTTAGTCGGCTTCACTTGGACTCATGTTTAAGCCAACTTTTAACCAAGCCATCTACAAAATCAAACTTGAAATCCCTTAACTTCTGCAAATTGACACACTATGACCCATGGAACGAACACACATTTGGGTGTTTTTGACCAGTTTTTGCCTCCCTGCATTGAGCATAGGATTGTTCCAAACCTAGGAACTAGATCATCTGCTTCACTAACACTCGTTCTTTCCACTGTATTATAGCATTATTTTATTCTTTTTTAGGCTTAATGACAAATACAAAAAATTATATATATTCCAAAAAGAGCGGGAACGGGACAATATTTCCATTTGTTGTTGGCAGCTAGAGTCATGTCGCCCTTGAACAAAGCACTCAAACAAAGTGTCTCCTCCATTTGGGTGGGATTTAGCTTGACTTAGGTATGCCTTAACCTTTTTATTGAGTCAGTCCTCCTTCGATTGGTTTTCTCTTCCAATCATATGGAGAGTTCGTTCATGCCTCCTGCATGACGAGCTTATACAAAGTTATCATATGCTACCACAAAGTCATCATTTGAGTTGTGCTTTTGTTCAAGGGAAGTAAGCCTGAGTCGGCCTCTCTGTGGTGTTTCTTGACTCATTTTTTAGTCTGTCATTCCTAGTTGTTAGTACATTATTTCGTATCAAATCAGCTATATTGGTCCTTTACTCGTGCCAGTTTGAGAAGGTCCCCATTAACTTCTTGTTGGCGGGTCTTGTCCTTATCGACGACGATACCTTGATCTGAGGACAGGACTAGAGCTGCACCCTAGCCCTATTTTCATTATTGATAGGTCACCTTGTGCTCAGCATCAATCCGTATCATGGGTATTTGACTAAGTGGTTTCCCTTGTGTTCAACGTCAATTTACATTATCACACATTGGGATTCGTGTAGTACATTGGTTTCCATTTGACCCTATTGGTGGATACCTTGCCTCTGTGTCATCTTTCATTATTGAAAGGTTCAAAGGGTTTCTGTCGTGCGCTAGCTACATATTTTGTATGTCAGAAACGTGCTTTAGTCGGGTTACCACATCTTTTTCGTCTGATTCCTTCCACATTATTGGCCTACGAGTTACACTCATGCTAGATTGATGAAGGATGCCTTAATGCCTTCCTTCTAGCATATATTTCCCTATTGACTATGACTCATTGCTCTGGGGCAAAGGTCTAGAGTCCATTTGGCAGTACCTTGGGGTTTGCAGTCATCAGTGGCAGATCCTTTGCTATCGACAGTGGAAACCATCATTATCTCCTGATCAATAGATTCTTCCAGGTGTTCGATTCAGATCATTTATTTTCACTTGTTAAATTTTACTGGGGTACCTTGACTCTCATAATCATTATCGGTGAGTAGTCTCACGTTTATTAACAATATACATCAACGACCGGTAATCAAATGATTTCTCGCATGGTCGAATTCAACTCATTCATTCCCATTGTGTAGAAATGTACCACGGTGGTCGGTGAAGACCTCAGGTTGCATCAACATTCATTGGTTCACTTGACAGTTTCTTTTGTTGCTGCTAGTTGATACCATTACACCTTATATATTGCAGTCATTCATGGTGACATTTTATATGCTGACACCCGAGTTTGCAGTGTAGTATCATCTTATTCCATCATGTTCATTTGGTACTATTGGGATCAGTTTTTGATATCAACGATCAACTTCATATTTTAGCTTCATTGATCTTCTTATATGTGATATTCAGACATGTACTTATTCGATCATGATCAGATGATCCATTATGTATTTCTAGTCTCCTATACTTATATACTTAGTGGATTCGCTTGTGATTCATATGCGGACATGCTTTACTTTCTCTAAGCATGGGTATGCCCGCCTCAGATAGTGTTTCTTTTTTATCTCCTTTTGTGGCTTGGCAGGCTAAAATCTGGTGAAGTCCTTCTCAGTTTTTGACAGGTTTCCTTTCCATGTACTTAATACATTTCGACCATCATGTACCCCTTTTAACCTCATATATTAGGGGGCATCTTTTATAGCTCCAAATCTCACCCTTGATATTTTTGATGTTGCATTTATGGCCTAGGGCAACCCCTCCTTACAGACTTGGTCCAAATAGTTAAAAAACAATGTTTTATTCCCTGTATGCGACATTTCCCTGACCTAAACATGTGTGTATGTGGGTCGGTGTATACCCAACCCACGAATATGTCTTAAAACACTTAAAAAAATTAAATCTCCTTAATTTCGAGTGGAGATCATGGGTTTTACTTGTTGATTACCTATTAGTGACTGTGGCCCCAATTGTTCCCAACGAATGCCCAACTAAAAAACTACTTTGGGAGAAGTATAAAAAGGCTTCAATGGGAAGGCCTTAAGGAGGAGAGAGGAGAGAGAAGAGAGAGAATTACTCTGTTGAGATTATCCCTGATCAAGTCTAAATATCCCTGTGCTTCCAACACTTCCCCCATCATAGGAAACCCTTGTTTCCTTGAGTTTTGATGTCATTTCACTAGTTGAGATATCCTTGTGTGAGTCATGGAAGGATCCTTTTGAAGACTTGGGATTAGACGAACTCGGAGGATGGTTCCGCTTGGAGCTAGCAAGAGGAAGATTCAAGTGATATCATTCCTTGCTTTGTTTTAGTTATCTACAATAAAGACACATTTGTCTTGTTCCCGTAATCAATCTTCTTTATGCATATCATGTTATTGTTATGGTTTACATATGAATAATTGTTTCAATGTATAATTAACCATCTTTCATTAAGTTATGAAGTTGATTTCTATATGATACTTTGTCCATATATTGCTATTCTTCTTTGAATTGGTTGTTTTGCAGGTTCAAGGATCGAGAGGAACTCCAAGAGGTTTTGGACCCTGGTTGGATCTACTCAAATGAAGGACCCCCAGGTGCACCTCTCTTTGCATAGTTTTCTTATTTAAGTATCATGTCTACGTGGAATGCTTGTCTTTTACTGTAGATAACCCCTCGCTCTACTAGGGTGTTGACCTAAAGGCCTAGGGGACTTAGTCCTTCAACAATCGTTAACTCATCTTCCAAGTCCTTGAGCTTAACCTCCATATATTCTAAAGGTTCTCTTCTCTTAGAGGAATCCCTTGATCACCTAGCCATTTCTAACTAGGTGGATCGAAATACACAATGTAGGATTAATTTTACCATAGTAAAATCACTTTCACAATGGGAAATAATTTAGTAAACCATTTTTATTAAAATATTTATGATTAAAATTAAAAAACCCCATGAGAATAATTGAATAAATCATTATTTATTTAATTTTCTCTAGAAATAATTATTAAATCATTATTTGATATTTTCTCCTTGTCACATTTAACTAAATCACCTAGGAATAATTAAATAAGTTATTATTTATTTATTATTCCTAATTCTAGTTTTGGAATATTTGTTAAATGACTATTTAATAATTATTTCAATTTCACACCTTTCTTAATCCTCAAAAAATAATTAATAAATCATTTTATTTGTTAATTATTTCTAAATAAGGATATTTGACCATTTTTTATATATTTTCCCTCTCCATAAATATAATAAAGTATTCCCAATGGTTGGATCTTTTTCAAGATCAACCCAATACTTTGTTTCAAATAAGAGGGTTTTCCATTCATTCTTCACGATGATCACTATCATTGTCACCACTATCGTCACTTCACATTCAAGCTCCCATTTGAGTTCTACTATTTTGTTTTGGGTTTTTCACATATTGAGAGAGAGAAACGGATTGTTGAAGCACAAGGACATCAAAGGACCCATCCCACGGAGGGGGATTTGCAAACCCATGTTGTAGATCTCCTTCACCAAGTGTTTTCAATAAATTATTATTCATGTAAAGAGGTCTTCTTCTATTGGGTTATTACATTAGATATTTCTTGTTGTTTATGTTTTGGATCGCATATAATATTTTTTTCTGCAGGGTTTTCTTGTATTATTACTACAGATCTGAAGCATAAACAACCACACCTTGTTGTTAGGGTCACTTGTCACTAGTGATTCAAGTGAAGTTATTTTGGTACACATGCTAAGAATTTTCATTCTAACATTTTCGATGGGCTTTGTTGGTATCTTATTGCATAAATCCACGATACATGTTTCCTTCCTCTACCACCGAGTCTTGCCATGTGCTTCCATATACACTGAACTATTAGTTCATAAAGAAAATTAGTCACACATATTTCAGTTGTCATCTTTTGCAATATTAGGCCAAGTATGGAATCCTATAGTTGTGGCACATCCTTAAGATCATCCTCAATCCATATGCCATAAACCGGGACAATAGTTATCACATACATAAGCTTGTTTTCAAAACTTGGCAACACATGCATATTAATATTATTCATGATCATTATTATGCCAGAGAAAAAATTAGAGTTCAATCTTTGACCATACAAACAACATTATTTAAAATCAGCCTATCTACTAAGGCCACATTATTATTTTTAATCAACGTTTAAACATAAGAAGAATAATGCCTTCTTATTAAGGTCAATAAAAACCATGGCATCTGCAAAATCAAAGGACTAGTTAGAGAAATCCTAGATTTTCTTAATATTGATCATACTTGTAATTATCATCTTTGCACAAATGCATTATAGGGCCCACAACCAAGTGGTTATCCTTCATTTGATCTTCTAAAAGCGGCACAACGTCAGACCTTTAATCTCTTGAGGCACTATATCATATATAGGTCATTAGATGTTCCCATCCAATTATCATATATCTATATATATATATATATATAGAGAGAGAGAGAGAGATATGAAATCAATAGTAGCAACCATGCTATGCGACACAAGAAATCACAGAATCATGTGAGAATTCACATGGACACAGTAAAGCAATCATATACTTAAGCATGCCACATAACTGGAGCACAATATAAATTCATCAATCATGCATGTCATAATAATTTACAACTAGTGTTTAACACCTAAACATTTGTTTCATTAATTTTCTAAAAATCATTATGAGGCCTTCCCCTTTGGGGAGTCTCTACTACTGCTTGATCATGATGGAGTCCAACGATGGCTCTGACTTCGTACTTGTGATAAGCTCATCCAAGCCAAGGTGTGTATTTTTTTTTGTTTAAATTGCATAACTTTTGTTTGAAAAATCAATTTGAAGTGATTTAAAGGGCATACTGAAGCATAGATATCATTGTTTGATTTTAAAATGCTTCGAAAAATTAAAATTGAAACACCTATTAAGAAACTAGAAAGATCTACTATGAAGCATAAAGAAGAGGAAGAAATGCAACATGATATATCAAAATTACGAGACCAAGTGCAACAATTTTCGCTCTCGCAAAGAGTAACCAAAAATGAAATGGAAGCTAAGATGGATGGTTCGAAGAATAGTTTAAAATCAGACATGGAATGTTTGAAATATGGAATGAAAGGAAACATGGAAGATTTAAAGAACGGTTTAAAAGAAAACATGGAAGGTTTGACAAATTTGCTACAAGAAATTCTTCCTAATGGAAAAAAGGTATTAGATGAAACTCATGTTGAGAACAAAAGAAATGTTAATCATGATTTCATAGACTATAACATTGGATTCAAGACCTACCATATTCCAAATATCTATATGAGGAAGTTTTATGGCAAGGATCCGATAACATAGATGCTACAAATGGAGCAATATTTTGATCTTCATAATGTGAAACACACACAAAAAGTATGCATTGTAACTTTATATTTAGAACTCAATCAATTTGTATGGTATCAATGGTTTTTTTCTCATAAACCACTTGTCACTTGGTCAGTTTTTATTAAGGAAATGGTAGCACATTATGAGGATACAAAGAGAAACACCTTTTTTATCCAATTGATAAATCTCAAACAAAAGGGTTCAATGGTAGAGCACATTGAGGACTTCCAAAAACTGCATATAAGGGTAAATGATATTCTAGAGGATTATACGATTGATGTCTTCATAAGGACTTTAAAGGATAACAACCAACATGTGGTTTTCCTTGGGGAACCTGATTCATTGGAGAAGGCATTCAGGTTGGAAAGAAAAATTATGGCAACAACGAAGCCTACCACTCACAACTATAATGATGAAAGTGTTGTTTCTCTTAGCCTTCCAAAAACTACAATGTTGACACCACAAAAATTGGAAGAAAAAAGAGAAAAAGGGCTTTGTTACAGTTGTGATAACAAATAAACTAAGGGCCATAAGTATATTGAGAATAAATTAATTTACATAGATTGTGAAGAGGAGGAAGAAAAAGGAACAAGAAACATCAAAAGAAGAGGATATACACCAAGAACCAACCCCAAACAAAGAAGAAATGAATCAGGCCATATCTTGCAATGCATTGGCAGGAATTACCACTCCTCAAACTCTCAAGATAGAAGGATTTATCAAGAAGAAAAAGTTAATAATTTTGATTCATTAGGGTAGTACCCATAATTTTATTCATTGTAAGATATCCCATGAATTCAATTTCTTCCTATATCCAACACTATATTGTCAAGTGATGGTTGTAAATGGAGGAACCATAAATTTCTATGGAAAGTGCCATAATATCAAGCTATCCATGGGAGAATATGTATTGAATAGTCCAATTCTTTCCATTCCAATGGGTGGTGCTGATATTGTACTAGGAGTCCAATGGTTACAATCTTTGGGTTCAATAGCTTTTAATTTTCAAGAACTTTTCTTGAACTTTTTTTGGGCAGGAAAGGAAGGTGAATTAAGGGGTATCGCAGGGGAACCTGAAAAGATAATCAACTCTAATGGCATGAAAAAGATTCTAAAGAAAGAACAATGGGGTGTAATTGCATAATTATGCTCACTATAGGTTCAAATATGGAAATAATCTATTTCTCCAGATCTCAAAAAAGTCTTGGACAATCATTCTAAGGTTCATGCAGTGGAAGATCACATCAAGCATCAACAACAAGTTTTTCAACTCTTAAAGGCTAACCTCACTTTGGCGCAGAATAGAATGAAAAAAATAGGAAGATCAAAATCTCAACGAAAGATGTTTCGATGTAGGTGACTAGGTATTTTTACGGCTACAACCATACACACAAATTTCCCTCAAGTAAGCTAAGAAGGATAATAAATTATTACCAAAGTATAATGGTCCTTACAAGGTGTTTCAAAAAATAAGTACTATGGCATACAAATTGGAGTTTCCTACATCTTCTCGAGTGCACCAAGTTTTCCATGTTTCATGCTTAAAGGAGATTATAGGTGACAAGCTCCCAGTTCAAACAATATTGTCAGAACTTGACGAGGAAGTAAAAATCCTATTGGAACCTGAAGGAGTCACATAAACAAGAGTATTGCTATGTGCTTCCATATACACTCAGCTATTAGTTCATAAAGAACATTAGTCACACATATTTAAGCTGTCATATTTTACAATATTAGGTCAAGTATGGAATCTTGTAGTTGTGGCACATCTTTAAGATCATCCTCAATGCATATGTCATAAACCGAGAAAATAGTCATCACATATATAAGCTTGTTTTCAAAACTTGGAAACACATGTCTATAAATATTATCATGATCATTATTATGTGACAGAAAACATTAGAGTGCAATCTTTAACCATACTAACAACATTATTTAAAATCATCTTTTCTACTTAAGCTACATTATTGGTTTTAATCAACTTTTAAACACAAGAATGCTTCTACTTTCTTATTAAGGTCAACAACAACCATGGCATCTGCAAATTCAAAGGACCAATTAGAAAAATCGTAGATTTTCTTAGTATTGATCATACTTGTAATTATAATTTTCACACAAATGCATTATAGGGCCCACAACCAAGTGGTTATTCTTCACTTGATCTTATAAAAGCGACACAACATCATACCTTTAATCTCTTGAGGCACTATATCATATATAGGTCATTGGAAGTTCCCATCCAATTATCATATATCCGTATATATATAAATATATATGAAATCAATAGTAGCAACCATGCTATGCAACACAAGAAATCACAGACTCATGCGAGCATTCACATGGACACACTAAAGAAATCATATACATAAGCATGCCACATAACTGGAGCACAATATAAATGCATCAACCATGCATGTCATAATCATTTACAACTAGCTTTTAACACCTAAACATTTGTTTTATTAATTTTCTAAAAATAATTATGAGGCCATCCCCTTTGGGGAGTCTCTACTACTCCTTGATCACATGGAGGCCAATTATGGCTCTGACTTCCTACTTGTGATAAGCCCATCCAAGCCCAATGTTGAACTTGGATGCTATGATACCACTTTGTAACTGTTAGGTCCCTATAATACTAGTGTATTCCATCATTATTATTGTCAGTATAGCCCCCTTATTATTATTAGTGTGACCATGTAGTACCCATATTATTATTATTGTGCCCCATAGAAGCCCACTATTGTTATTGTTGTGCCATTACATTATTATTATTATGTTAGCTCTGATTATATTATGACCCTTAGACTCCTATATATAGAAAGGAGGTTTTGTCATTTGAATCATCCAACAATTGTTAATTTATGTAATGTAAAGGAGTTTCCCCCATTGAATAGGATAGGTTTTAAGTCGGTGATCTATCTATTTATGAGCTAGTTGCATAACATTAGGTATCAGAGCTTTGGATTCTAGGGATTCACTTCTTCAAACAGGTCATCTAGAATTTTCACTATATATTTTTTTTACGAGGCTTCAGAAGCTGAAACGTTTACCACATGGAGTCAAAATCTCAGAGAAATTTGTGTAAAAAATTTAGATCTTGGTTTGCTATATTTTCGGAGATATTCTCCGAGGAATTTAGGGTTTTTCGGACTCCCAAACTTTGTCTCAAACATGTGACCTAGGGAAAATTATCATAACATGTTTTCTACGAGGATTTAGAAGCTGAAATGTTTACCATGTGGATCTGAAATCATAGATAACTTCATGTAAAAAGTTCAGATTTTGGTTCACTATATTTTTGGAGATATGCTCTGGGGAAGTTAGGGTTTTTGCGGGCTCAAGAATTCTATCTCAAACATGTAACATAAGGAAAATCATGATAACTTTCGTTTCAAGCATCAAATGAGAATTATGTCAAACGTTTCTCAATGGGAACAAATTTTGGTTTCTCATGTAGTAATTTCAGGGCTGAAGGTTGAAACAGTGACACGTGCCATACCGTACAACCTTGCTCTACTAAACTAGTGCATAATTAGGTCATCGTGGGAGATTTGGCAAACCATTTCTTGAAGAATACAATATTGATCAGACTTATGGGGCTAGAAGGAGGACTCAGAGTTCTACCACAAAGAAGAAATTTCAAAACTTGGAGATTTGAAATTATAGAGTTACAATTGTTTCAAGATCAAGCTCCTAAAATCAAGAAAAATGTGTGTATTTGTTTTTTTAATTGCATAACTTTTGCTTCAAAAAACAATTTGAAGCGTTTCAACGGGCATAGTGAAGCATAGATATCATTGTTTTATTTCAAAATTCCTCGAAGAAAGAAAATCGACACACCTAGTAAACAACTAGAAAGATATACTATGACACAAAAAGAAGAAGAAGAAATGAAACATGATATATCAAAATTAGAGACCAAGTGCAACAACTTTCGCTCTCGCAAAGAGTAACCAAATATGAAATGGAAGCTAAGATGGATGGTTTGAAGAATAGTTTAAAATCAGACATGGAATATTTGAAGGATGGCATGAAAGGAAACATAGAATATTTAAAGAATGGTTTAAAAGTAGACATGGAAGGTTGGCTTGACAAAGTTGGTACAAGAAATGCTTCCTAATGGAAAAAATGTATTAGATGAAACTCATGATGAGAACAAAATAAATGTTAATCATGATTTCATAGACTTTAACGTTGGATTGAAGACCCACCATATTCCAAATATATATATGAGGAAGTTTGATGGCAAGGATCCAGTAACATGGATACTACAAATGGAGCAATATTTTGATCTTCATAATGTGAAACACACACAAAAGGTACGCATTGCAACTTTATATTTAGAACCCAATTAGTTTGTATGGTATCGATGGATTTGTTCTCATAAACCACTTGTTACTTAGTCAATATTTGTGAAGGAAATGGTAGCACATTATGAGGATACAAAGAGAAATACATTATTTATCCAATTGATAAATCTCAAACAAAAGGATTCAATGGCAGAGCACATTGAGGACTTCCAAAAACTGAATATAAGGGTAAATGATATTCTAGAGGAGCATACAATTGATGTCTTCATAGGTACTTTAAAGGATAACATCCAACATGAGGTTTGCCTTTGGGAACCTAATTCATTGGAGAACACGTTTAGGTTGGAAAGAAAAATTATGGCAACAACAAAGTCTACCACTCACAACTATAAATATGAAAATGTTGTTGATCCTAGCCTTCCACACCCTACAAGGTTGATACCACAACAATTGAAAGAAAAAATAGAAAAAGGGCTTTGTTACATTTGTGATAGAAAATACACTAAGGGTCATAAGTGCATTGAGAAGAAAGTAATTTACATAGATTTTGAAGAGGAGGAAGAAAAGGAATAAGAACCATCCAAAGAAGAGGATATACACCAAGAGCCAATGCTAGATAAAGAAGAAATGAATCCAACCATATCTTGCAATGCATTGGCAAGAATTACCACTCCTCAAATTCTCAAGATAGAAGGATGTATCAAGAAGAAAAAGTTAATAATTTTGATTGATTAGGGTAGTACCCATACTTTTATTCATTGTAAGATAGCCCAGGAATTGAATTGCTTCCTATATCCAACACTAGAGTTTCAAGTGATGGTTGTAAATGGAGGAACAATAAATTACTCTCGAAAGTTCCATAATATCAAGCTATCCATGGGAGATTATGTATCGAATAGTCCAATTCTTTCCATTCCAATGGGTGGTGTTGATGTTGTACTAGGAATCCAATGGTTACAATATTTCGGTACAATAGCTTTATATTTTTAAGAACTTTTCTTGAATTTTTTTTTTTGAAGGAAAGGAAGTTGAATTAAGGGGTATCGTAGGGAAACTAGGAAAGATAATCAGCTCTAATGGCATGACAAATATTATAAATAAATAAAAATGGGGCATAATTGCATAATTATGCTCACTAGAGGTTCAAACATCGAAATCATCTATTTCTCAAAATCTCCAAAAAGCATGGACAATCATTTGAAGGTTCAAGCAATGGAAGATCACATCGAGCATCAACAACAAGCTCTCCAATTCTTAGAGGATAACCTCACTTTGGCACAAAACATAATGAAACAATAGGAATATCAACATTGCAACGAAATAAGTTTTGATGTAGGTGACTGGGTATTTTTACGGCGATAACCATACAAACAAATGTCCCTCAAGCAAGCTAAGAAGGATAATAAATTATTACCCAAGTATAATGGTCCTTACAATGTGTAGCAAAAGATAAGTACTATGGCATATGAATTGGAGATTCCTGCATCTTCTCGAGTGCACCAAGTTTTCCATGTTTCATGCTTAAAGAAGGTTATAGGTGAAAAGCTCCCAGTTCAAACAATATTGCCAGACCTTGACGAGGAAGGAAAAACATATTGGAACCTGAAGGAGTCACGGAAACAAGAACTCGACAACTACAAAATCGATCAATTTCAGAGTATCTCATTAAGTTGAAGAACTTACCCATTGAATATTCCACATGGGAGGATGAACTTTTTATACAGAAGCATCCAAAACTACACAAGCTTTGAGGACAAGACTTTTTTGAAGGAGAGGGGCATATTATGTCCCTATAATACTAGAGTATTCCCTCATTATTATTGTCAATATATCCCCTTTATTGTTATTGTTTTTCTCATGTAGTCCCCATATTGTTATTATTATGTCCCATAGAAGTCCACTATTGTTATTGTTGTGCCCTTACATTATTATTGTTGCGTCAGCTCTGATTATATTGTGACCCCTTAGACTCTTAAATATAGAAAGGAGGTTTTCTCATTTAAATCATCCAAGAATTGTTTATTTATGTAACATACAGTAGCTTTACCCCTCGAAGAGGATAGTTTTTAATTCGTTGATCTATCTATTTGTCAGTTGGTTGCATAACAATAACATCACCCGACCCCTCAAGTTACCATTAGAGAAATGCGGTAATTATTATTATTATGGTTGTTAATTCCACATTAATAGTTCCATATATATATATATATATATTATATATATATATATATATATCCCTGCAGAAAACCCAAGGGCCTCTGATCTCTGTATTAGCCAAAGTCCTTCCAGGTGGGTCCCACTGGACAAGTCAACCTGCTTCCTCTCTCTTGATGGTTCCTAATCTATGCACTTGGTTATCCACTGGGCTGTCTACTCCAGGATTACTTAGATAGCGGGCCCCTCTTGCCACCTCCTTATTGGCTCAGGGCCTGCCACCAATGCGTACATCTTCTATGGAAGGATGGAAGATTTGGAAGAATAATTTGGCAGAAAGGAAAGTGACATGCAACAAACAATTGTGTCACAATGTGTTGAAGAATCAATAGAGAAGTTAGTTGTAGATTTGAGAATATATGAGAAAGACTTTAGGAGGACAACAAAGCTTGGATAATCCCATCCAAAAGTGGATGTTGATCGTGAAGACTATAAAAGTTAAACCCATTATGCAGACATGCATATGGATGAAGAAGATGCAACAAAGATTGTAGAGAGAGAATCTAAAGCCTTTGTGTATGAAACAAAGCAAGAGAATATTCACGTGGATGGTGAAGATGATTGTTAAACCCACTGTGACAAGACACATGTGGATGATGACTGCAAAGTGAGATGTGAATTGGTGAATTCGACAGCAGGTGATGAATTTGGTGAAGTTAAAATTGTTAATGAGAAAATGCATGCTTGAATATCCCTTCAAAGTGTTGATGAACTTTCCATTAATGACACATGTGGTATATTTTTTGAAAAAGAGACTAATCATGTAAATATGGTAAGTGTCATGTGATGAGAAATTGAAGGTTGAAGTTACCATTATAGCGACAAGTTATGAAGCAATTGGAACTGCTCATGAAATAGTGTGTGATCTAGCAGTAGTTGATGACCAAGAAGAGAATAAAGTGATTCAACATTTTTTATGGGAATATCCACAAATGGCATAATAGTGGAAGATACCCTCCATCTAGCGAAATAAGAAGAGAAGGAAGAGAAGGGAAGTAAGCTCTCACTCTAGATCATAATGAAGATGTTTTAACATTGTTGTTGAATATGCAGGTGTTCAAAATAGCATGGGAGACGAAGTTGAAAAAAAACTTGTTGATAAGTTTGATGTAGATTTGAAGTTCATTGAAGAATGGATTGAGAAGCTAATTAAACAAAATGATGACATCCTTCATGAAACAACAAGACTAAAAGAATTAAATGAAATGGTGAACAAGAAAAGATGAGTGATTATGATTTTACATGTAAAGATAATAATAATCTTGAGTGTGAATATTATGGAAAAAAAGTAGTAGTACCTGATGATGAAAGAAAAGAGAAAGGCATGGAAATTTGTGGAGAAGAAGAAGAAAATGTTGAAGAAATCTTTCAATTTTGGAATCTTGAATAAATTAAATTTTACTATGAGTTAATTAGGTGTATGATAATGATAACTTGAATTTTGGTTATAAGCTAGAGGATAGTGAGCATAATGGCATTAGTCCATGAGCGAAAGAATTGTGAAGAGGAATCTATAGAAGACATGCTCAGATTGGTTTTTAGAACAAATACAAGAGAAGTCAAAGAAAAATTGCACTAGAAATAAGTGAAGAAATATGGAGCTTTCGGCATGAAAGGAAAGTTGAAAATAAAGGTGAAGCTGAAACAATTTCGAGGGTATATAATTTGGAAGAAATGAAAACTAAAATGCAAAATTGTAAATTTTTCTAAGTCATTGTAAGCCTACCTGAGACTCAGACTAACAAGCATGTTTTACGTTGTAAGCTTAGCAAACATAGTTGAGTCATGTTTAGTCATGTTTGAGTCTATATGGTCATAATTAAGGGGGGGTGTTGGAAATAGTAAATTACTCCTGTATGCATGAAATTCATGAAGATTTAGTGTGAGTTAACTTGAGTTCAATCTATATTTGGGAAAGTCAAATTTAGTGTGTGTTTGCATGAACAAGTTAGTGGATGTTGAGTCAAGTCTAATTGGAGTTTGAAAAATTCCATATTTAGTAAGTATGGTCCTTATATAACCATGATTAGGTCATTGTAATGTGTGTGTGAAAACCAGAACCACAAGTTTTGTGGATAGATTTGTATGTGAGAAATATTGGTAAATAAAAATTGTTATTTTGTACAAATTTGTGTTTTTCCTCCTCTATGTTTCCATCAAACCCGCATATACCATCAAACCCGCATGTACAGTTGATATAAGGTTGGATGAACCAATTTAGAACATCCTAAGAATCAAACATGATTTAGTAACAAACTTGTTATAGGTTTTGCGTGAGAACACCAGAGGGAGGGAGGGTTTCCACAATAATCTCAGAAATCATGTTCCTAAACTTTTTTTGTCTCGAAAAATTAAAGTGGCTTCTTCGAAAAAATGGTGGAGAAAATAGTTTTCTTCACAGACACAAATATCAAGGAGTACGCTTGAGATTTGGCGATACAAAAGAATCAGGAACATGAGGAAGAAGAGGAGATTTCATCGGAAGAAGAAGAGGAGATAACAGTAACGCAGAGAAAAGTGCGGTGTTTATCCAAATTAGGCACAATGAGGAGGAGGAAGAGGATTCGTTTTATATCGGAGATGGGAGATAAAGGACACCATTTTGCAGATCTGTTAACTGAGAGTCAGATTTTATGGCAT
Source organism: Pinus taeda (assembly GCA_000404065.3). Classification (NCBI taxonomy): domain Eukaryota; kingdom Viridiplantae; phylum Streptophyta; class Pinopsida; order Pinales; family Pinaceae; genus Pinus; species Pinus taeda. The sequence goes on from APFE030207395.1 coordinate 313,623, forward strand.
CAACAACCATCTCTGGCCACTTACTGGCACAATGAGCATGGAGGAGTAAAATATACGCAAATTAATGGGTTTCCCATATATTGAATAACGTTATTACTTTCACTGATGTCATGATATGTTGAACGAACTTCTATCTGCTTATGTTAATCTAACTATTTGTATGCTTCAATTTTTTTTTTTCTTGGACGACTTTCATGGTGCTAGATTGTATATTCGGCTCCCTAGATTGAATATTGCTCACATCCATCTTTTTCTAAAGTGAAATTTATTTATTAAATTCAATTTGATTAGTCATTTATATATAGAAATTGATTAATCTGATTAATCATTGACTTTACATTAATTATGTTTGATCATAAATATTTATTTAATTGATAATGTGAAATACTGGCTAAATTTTATTTTTTTATTTTATGATATAATAAATATTATATTTATATTATTTATTGGTGGAAAGAATTAAAGTTTTATTGTAAAACTGAATTTAAAATATAAAAAAAACTAAGGAAAAAAACCAAAAAGAAAAAGTCAATATTATAAACTAATAAATTGAGGTTAAAAGGAAGAGGGAAATAATCCATAAACCATCAATAATATATAATAATAAATTAAATTTTTCTTTTTTCTTTTTTTATAAAAATATTGAAGGATCTTAGTCAAGTGGTTTGGATAACAATTTCTTTCCGAGCTATGTAGGTTAAGTCTCTAGCTAATCATAAAAGTTAACTAAATTATAACTTTATTTGAAGTCACTACTGTTATTAATTACATTCATGTGCATGTCTATTTTGGAATAATACTTCTAGAATTTTAATATATAAGTTATATCTACATGTCTATTTTGGAATAAGGCTTCCAAAATTTTAATATATGAATTGTTTACAAGACAATAAAACTCAAATGAAATTTATAGGAGACAAAGGTAAAAGAATAATGAAGGGTGTTACATAGATGGTGCCAACTATATAGCAAGTTTGTTGGGTAGAGGGGGCAGCGGACATTTCTCTAAGAAAAGATTGAATTAACCTCTGTCTAATACCATTGTTGGACTATCGACGAGGAATAAAAGGATAAGGATGGATACTTTCTCATTTATATGATACACATTTAATGCAATGCTCTAGTCATTGGATTCATCTTTCAATGTCTTCTAGAATCCCTATGATGGTTCATGTTCCACATCATGACCCTAATGGATTATGTGTCAAAGAATATCGTTACTAGCAATGTAACAATCAAAATGGGAATGAAAGGATTTTTCTAAGTAGTATATACTTTGAATTTTTATTCAAAACTTGAAGACGATCATTGACTTAAGGTCGAAAATCCAACTAAGTTACATAACATGGAAAGGCATAAGGAAAGACCATCCGTAGGAGTTGGTGTGCAGGGAGAGAAAGGAAAATGTGACAAAGAGAAAGCTAATAGCAACATTAACCCAAAGGGTAGATTGGAGAACATATAATTGAAGTACTATCACACCTTTTTAGAAGACTTGTGGGTAGAGGACCTACATGAACCAAGAGAGAAGGTTGAGTGGAAGACCAATGAGGAGAGGTAATTAGTTTGCACATGTTTAGTTTGCAAAATGATGAAATAAGTGGGATAGATTTACAAGTGTTTAACATAAAACACATAAGAAAAACATATGTGTGACATTGGATGAATTTCCTAAGAACTCATTTGTTATAAATGGGCTTATGGAATGAAGTAAGAACAATTGAGTAAATGGGAAAACATACAAAAAAAAAAAAGCTAGTTGCAAAGAGATTTGCATAACATAATGTAAATTATGAGGAGACATTCACCCAAAAAAAAATTGAAGACCATTATGTTGATTTTGGTCACGCTATAATATTTTGTAAAAAATACATTCATCCCTAATATTTTTTAAAAAATGCATTCATCCATATAACTTTAAAAAAGTATCTATATATTAATTATAAAATACCATGTAGCATGCTAAAAATATTTGTTTGTATGTTGATAAAAACTCTCATAGAAAAAGATTCCATACACCTAATATATTAAAATTAAAAAATAGGTTATAAATTTTATATTTAAAACACATTCATTATATTCAAATATTTAAACCCGATATAAATAGATTCAAATAAGAAAAACATTTAAATTAACTATCTTTAAATATATAAATCCTAAAATCACAAAGCTAGTAAACTAACCATCATTCAATAAAAATTTCATTTTAAATGATATTAACAATTACTAAAATTCCATTATAGTATGTTAAACTACCAATGGGAATCTCAATAACAAGTAAAAGGCACACCTTAAAAAACCATAAAATATATATTTAAAAAATGTTAAACAATATTTTATATTAAAATTACAAACATTTAAAATAACATACAATTAAATTTTTCCACACATATATATTTCAAAAGATGAAATACTTTTTTCCATATTTACATTGGTCATTTGTCAATTCTAATTCAACTTTGATAGTCAATACTTGTTTTTTTGAAATAGAAACAAATTAACAAACCGCATGTGTTGAATTTTAGCTATAATGATCGTTATATTTGACTCCAAGTTGGCATCTTTGGCATCTTCTTTATTATTACGTTATTAGTTGTTTTAATTATTATTTAATTAAAGAAATAATTAGAAATGGTTTAATTATTATTAGTATAATAAAAATATGAGTATTGAAATGGATCATTATGTTGATCCTGAGTAGGAGACCTCATGATGGTTAGGGTTTTAGACTAGTTGGTTGTGCTAATGTGGCTTTTTTTGTTTAATTGTGAGATTTGGAGTTTGTAATGGTGAATATTGTGTATCAGTAGAGAAATCAATGAATCTTGAAGAAATGGAAATTGGTTTTGCAAGTTCTTTTCCTCAAGCAAATCAAGCTAGTGTTTCTTATAATACTCTGCTGAAATATGGAAATGCCCTTCCAATTTTCCATGAAACACTTATTTTTAATGTCCCTCTAGGGGATGAAGCTATCAACAATGGGAAATATTTTTTCAATCTTGGTTTTTTCTATAGATTTAATGGGTTTTGGATGTGGTTGACTAATCTAGATAATTGGATTTTTGACACATGGAAACCCCTTCTGTCTCAATATCTTAATATTTTCCCAATGATTCGGGGTTTTTTTTGCAATTCTCTCTTCCAATCACAAGGTTAAGAAGATCATATGGGATTATGGGCCCTGTTTCTAGGGTCATGTTGATGTCTTCATGTCACCCTAGTGTTGGGCCATGGAATTGTCATCCTTTTTAATCTATTTTCCTATTTCATTTCCATATTTTCTTACCAACAAGACCACATTTTACCATTGTAATAACCTTTATTCACCTAAGTATGTCCTTTTCATATATCACTTTCTTGGTCTAATTCTACTTAAAATTTAGCATAAGAACCATTGTCTTAGGAAATTTTTATTATAAAACTAATATGTGAGTTGTTTCAGGTTTAAGTGGTCCATTGAAGTTGTTGTTCTAGGATTGCATTTTCAATTTCCTTTACCAATTTGGATCAAAGACTTCGTGAGCTATTTTTGATACACGAACACTTTTCCTCGTGCATGTTGTCTTCTCTAATTAGTCACATGTACCAGATCTAGGAGTGCATCATGTCAAAGTCAATTCAACCACTCGAAGATATTCATGGAGAATACATATCACTTAGTTGAGATTCTTTGTAAAATCATTGTAATTAAGGGAAATTGTTACAGTTTCACCCATGCTGTGGAAATTGTTGTATGGATTATTATAATTTCTTTTTCTTTTAAGACCACATCAAAATAAAAATATTTTCACGATGATCTTCTTGCTGTATTTGAAAATGATAAAGAAGAGAATTGTTTTCATGTGTGGGCAATGAATATTTTAGAAAGGTGGGATTGGAAAGAAGGGGGAAGCACAAAAGCATTGTAATCATGATGTTCTATTAATTCAAATATCAACCTTGTGGAATTATATCTTTCTCTGAGTAGCTTGTGTGTTGTTTAGTGCACCAATCCATGCCGAGGAGAAAGGACCCTCCTTCTTAGTAGGGATAATGGGTTAATTAGAGTATAGTAATTATTTTCATTAATTCTTCTCAATTCTGTAATTGTTGTCACTGTCAATTTTGTTTATGAGTTATTGATCATAGAGATCTTTTGAATGGTGTGACAACATAAGTCCTAAACCAGTTACCCTTATTAGTGTAGCAACAAGTTATTTATTTTTTTGTTACAGATTAGATTGCACTTTATTTGAATGTGTCTCTTCAACATTTGATTGAGTTATCGATGTTTTGTAGGAGTGTTGATTTCTGAGTGAGAGTGGTTGAGTAACAATGTGGTTTATTCTACAATTGTGTGACTCTTTTCTCGTGGTGTTGAAGAGTGTAACAACTTGAATGTTTTACTGAGAGTGAGCGTGTAATGAATTTGGTTTGAGATTTATTTTGATAGTTAGCATTGTCCCAAAATAGAATTTGCATGATATCCTTAATGTAAGAGTGAACCCATTGCTCCTATTTGAAGGAACAATTCTTTTGCTCAACACCTAGTCCCCTTCTTTTGACCCAATTACAACGACAATCTCCTCGGCTCTAGTATGGGTAAGTCTTCCAAACCTTCCCTTTCATCTTTATAATTTCTCTATGTTTCCTACTATTAGAAATACAATACGAAAATAATATGGTTGTATCCCCAACTTTGAGCATTTCCCTAAATCCACTTATGCTTGAATATGCGTGGAGATGGATTTTAACAATGGTTTTCATGCCAAGATCAATTTAATGACACCAAATTATGTATGGATTCAAAAGCTTGATTATGAAATAGTTTCATTTTGATGCGATATCTTATGGAATAGGACATGTAATAAAGAATTGTCCCAAGAGAGTGCAGAATAAAAGATTTTGGAAAAATAGTTGGAGGCCCAAATGGTGGGAAGGTGTGCAAACAAAACATTATTTTGTACACAATGAGGAAAAAATTGAATGCATGAAGGAAGCAAAATAAAGTTATGAACTAGGTAAAAAAGCATTCACTAAAAGAAGACAAATACAATTAGGAAGAAATGTATGTAAAAAATGATCCACCAAATTTGAAAACAAAGGAGAATAGAGTACAACAACCCCAGTGAATTCAAGACCCCCCACTAATCTCTCAGGAAATAAACCTAAAAAGAAATCTTGGGTTGATAGAGAATATGTACAAAGTAACAAAGACAAGGGAAGACACTCTCAATAGAGCAATGCTATGGATCCATAAAAAAAATCGGTTGGATCTAAGTTGGAAAAAAAGGCCAAAATATCTTGCTAAGGAAAATGAGAAGTTAATCAAAATCCAAACAATATGTTGTAATGGAATGTAATTACAATTGGATTTTCGAAGTTTTTTGGAAAATTTTCAGTTGAAATGGGAATAAAATTATTGTATCATGGAGATCTTGCTTGAGGGTTTTGATTGAGTCACCATGCTCAATTTCAAACCCATAAGGGATACTGGAATTTATGAGGAAATGTAATGATCTTGGGTTGGATCCAAACAATATCGTTTTTTAATAAAACACTCCTATCCATTCCATTGAAAAAATAATATTAAAAGACAAGTATTAGAAAGTATAAAATTATAAATTTACAAGATTATATATAATTTATTTATTACATAGTTATAATTTAAGTAACAAAAAAAAAATTAATCATTTAATATTGAAACAATATTATAAAGCTGATCTAAGTTCATCTTAAGTCTTAGCATAGAGAGGGATCAAATCTTTATAACAAATTTTCTTAGAATTTTGCATTCAAAAAGAAATTTACACCTTTAGGGATTTGATTCTCATAGAACTTTAATATATTGATGGTTAAGATGGATGTAGGCTTATTACTTTCCATTTAAGAGTTTTCATGTTATCCCGGCATTAGCTTTTATTTTCTCTTAATAATGTAGAACACCTCTCTTTTCAATTACTTGGCATAAGAGTGTTTTGAATATAAATTTCTAATAGTGGAATGTAAATGATCTAAATCATTTAAATATTTTGTTCAAATATTGCTTGTCTTTATGATTGAAATTCATTTTTAATTTTATTTTTTTGTCTCTTTTTTGTTATTGATATAGTTATAATTGTATCAAGAAAGTGATATATCTAATTGTATTTCGAAAGTGAGAATTATTTCTCTATGGAGTTAACAAAACAAGATTTTTTTTGGTGCTTTAGGTAGTAGGTTATCCTTATTGCGCCATATAGTTTTTAAAATAATTATGGGTGTTAGGGGTGTGCACATTAACCATTTGCAATTAAATGGGCAAACTATGCTACATGAGATATAGTCATTGGACATTCAATTTAGTTGTTAGTGGTGACATCCTTTAGATGTTACATGTAACTGATAAAGTTGGTGATCTATGTTGAGAAGTAAAGATGTTATGAAAATCCATTCTCCATTGTTAAGAAGAGGGAACAAGTAATCTTCTCAAGTATCATGGAGAATTCTAGAGCTAATGTGAAACCTACAAGCTTGAGATTTTCCTAACAAATATTTCTTCTTTGAAGATTTTTATGGCTAAGTTTGTAGGAATGTTGCATTGTAGATTGATCCACCATGTGAATTCTAATGATTTATATTTTGAATCACATCCAAGACTCATCATCATGACAATCCATTGAGAGAAAAGGTGAGGATTTATGATTAGATAAATACTAAATAGGAGAAGAGAATGGAAAATGGGAGAAAACTAAAAATTCAAACAAGAAGGTTAAAAACCTGAAAAATAAAAAGCCAAATGATGAGTCTTGGTTGTGGCTTGAAAGGTCCATTATTAAAATGCACATTGTGGATCAATATTTGATGAAACATTCCCAACAATTCTTATTAACATGTTAAGGGATTATTTAGTGAAAAATTCAAATTTATAAGGGTGTGGTCAAGGGGGGGTGTTGAATAGAAAATTTGAGGCAATAAAACTACAACTGACTACTCATTGAATGGGGGTCATAATGGTCTAGGACAATGTTAAGAGAGGGCTACCAACTATCCTTTTCCTTGAGTATGGGGTGGTTTAGAAGCATGAACTTAATCTCTTTGTGAGAGATGGATTTGTTTTCCACCAATTCTATTTCTTACATGGATAAAAATATACTCTCTTATGTTTTGGAATGTCAATTTCATCAATTTATGTCACTTGTTGCTTCTAATGAATAGTTTTAATGAATTTTGTTGATGTCATTGTCGAGAAATTTAATTTATTAAATTGAGGACATTAAATTATCAAACTAGGATTTTATAGGCTTGTAAGATGTAAGAATTTTCTATGTAGAATCAAAACATATACCTAACAACTAAGAAACTTGAAAGATAATCCTATGCATTAGAACTGCAATTTAGGTCTATTTAGTTCGGTGGATGAATTCTAAATTACATGATTTGATTACTTCAAGAAGGAAATGACACAAACTTGTAAACTAAACCAAATAAATAAGTCAATTACATAATTCTATCTAGAAAAAAAAGCATTCATATGTAGCCTAACTACATAGTTGGGTTGTAACGCAAGTCATGTTGAGGGGCCCTCCTGACTAGCTTGTATTGCAAAGAATTACAATGTTTTTTTTTTTTTATAAGATTGATAGTACTTTCGCTATTTATATTAATTGGCCAAAATCAGGTTTTTTTCATTTGTTCCAGGTGGTCTCAACCTCCCCGTAGGAAACTAGGTTTGCCACCTGTTAGTGTTAAAAGCTGTCCAAAATTTGTATGTCTTTCTCTATCCACCTAACAACACTTTCTATTTTATCTATATTGCAAATCAAATTTGAAAAATAAAATCTAATCTTCATGAAACATAAACAAAATTTATCTAGATCGTTGTTTCACTCCTCGTCCGAGGAAATCATGGGGGCTGGGTCTTTAGCATTGGAACCCAACATCTCACTTCTCTTCATATCTTGCAAAGTTTGTTCAATCCTTCCCATTGCTAGGTTGTTTCGATATGTTTGTATTTGAATTGTTGCTATCTCCCTAAGTAGCTTTGCTCTGATGGGATCTTTCGCTTTGGTGTCCTCGTGTGCCTCTTGACCTTTATTTTCTACTTGTTCTTTGTTAAGAGTCATGGCCCGAGACACTACATCCTTCATGACCCAGTATTGCTGGGTTGTTTTTTTGAAGAGGGTGTGCCAGCTGTGGGTGTTGTCGGGATCTTGAACCATGTCTTCCCATTCTTCCATGGGAATGCCTTGGTTGGTAATATTGTCATCTAATTCTCACTCCCAACTAGCTATTTGGGCTCTGACCTCAGGTGGGTTCCCTGCCATGTCTGCATCAAAGAGGGTCTTTATATGCTCCCATCCCATCCTTCTCCCTCTCTTGAATTGTTCTTTGCTGGAGATTCCCAACCTCCTGGCTGTCTTTTTACTTGTACCTCTATTGCCCTTCTTAGTCACTTTTTTTCCATCTCTTTCCATTCTGTCATTATCGTGTTTGTCATTTCCTTCTCCTCGTTTGCTTTCCTCTGTTGTTCTTTCTTTCCTTCACATTGCATTAGACTCATATTATGATTAAACCTAAAACATTACCATGAAAAGTATCAGTATTCTATTCATATAACACCCAACCTATCTTACATTTAGTTGAGCCATTCTTTGTATCTCACTCAATACCTGATGGTCTAAGTTTTCTTATTATTCCCTTCATCTTCCCCCTACCATCTCTTGGGTTTTCTCTTTTTTGACCCTCAATTCTTCTTTTCTCAGGTTAGTCTCACCCTGTCAGCCATCACCCGAAAGGTTCACCATAGACAACCTCTCAGGGAAACCACTAGGGGGGACTGTGTCCTTGTTCTAGACATCATGAGGTATTTTAACCATAGAAAGCCTACAAGGAGAACTATATGGGAGGATCATGTCCCTATTCTAGACTGCATAAGGTAATTTCATTCCCTTCTCCCTCTTCTCTACACTCTTTACTCTAAATGAAACTCTGGTTTTCCTATCGATTTTGCTCAAGAAATTCTAAGTAGGTTTCTCGAGGGCCACGCTATCTCTTGCCTCATCTCTTGGGGTCTCCAAGGTGGATTCCACTCTATTCCAGTTACCTACGACATCTCTTTCGAGCCTCAGAAGCCGCCTGGCCTGAGCGGAATTCCTCAGACCAACTTCCTTGCCAGGTTCACTCTTCTCTCCTTGGCTTCCTCCCTTCCCTTTGTGCACCTTCTTTAGGGCTAGAATTTTGATTCTTACTTCTCTCACTCTTTTGTCCTCACTCTCAATCCAGGTGGTGTTCTAGGAGATCCTAGTTTCAACTCTTTCAGAGTCCAGACCTTTCCCAGTCTCTTTTCAAATACTATTGAATTTGACATAACTATACTTCTGTGGTTTAGCAAATGGAGAAGAACATATCGTCTACCAGAGTTGGCGTTGTTTCTTTCCTCGGTCTACATCATCATCCTATGTCGACCACATTTATCTACTACTACTCTTGTTCTGACCTTCTACATGTAACTAAAAACTATCTCTCTGCCCTATTGTTTTACCTCCCTTTCCCTTCCGCCCTTTGACGTACCTACCACCTGTCCATCGAATTCACTCTCCACCCTTTTCCTCATTCCTTCACCTCAGAATGATGGCCCTCCGTCCCTTCCAACTCTAGCTCTCATTAAATCATGCATGCCTCCTTCTCCATTATCCTCCCACTTTCTGGCATCATTCTACCTGCTCTCCCATTGGCTCCCATGCCTTCCTCACTTCTTCCCTTCTTGGCTCCACCTGCCTCCTCTCATGGCTTACTCCCTCCCTGCCCTGTCCTTCCATCTATAGATCTCTATATTCTCTCCATACTCTCAACACATTCCTCTAATATATTCCTCTTCCTTTCACCATTCACCCCATAATCAAACATCATTACATTGTTATATATATTGTCCAATATATGGATTCATAAGTATTTGATCCTAAAACTATGGATCTACTTTTACACAAAATAAGAAATACATGTGTCAATGGAGAGTAAATGTAAACAACTAATGGTTATAATAGATTTATGAAATCCCATCCCTGTGCTATAACCACAATGTGTTGGAAACATTGACCAAAATTTTGACTGAGATCCTACATAATAATTAACTATTTAGTGACCTGTCCAAGCTTAACCCATGTCATTGATTTTCTTATGAAATAGACTGCATGTGCAAACCATTGGGGTGTTATCAATATTCTAGATATATGATAGTTATAGGAATTCTAGTAGCAAATATCTTCTAATACCCAAAATTATGATTGTTATAACAATATGTCCAAACCACTATTCATGATATAACATAAATTATAATCTAATGAATGAATAAAAACATTGTGAAATAGATATAAATCAAATTGGTTACCTAATAGAAACCTTTGAGGATGCATCTTAAAGAGGAGTTAAATATGGTAATGGAGGCTTCAAAATGGTGGAGCTAAAGTAGTATAGGCGTTAAATAGGGTTTATTTTAATTGCAAGAGGTGTGACAAAATTCAGGCTCAACACCTCCCCCGCACCTAAGTAATTGCATGTCCTCATCTAACAAACTCTTATAAGAAAGGATCCTTTCCTAAAATTTGATAAAATTGTACTCTCATCCTTAGTCATGCATGCTTTATTTCCTTAATCAAGATGTCAATGTTATATGTGGAGACTACCCTTTATTTTTACCATCATCTTGTTGCTCTAAAAGCTTGATTCTTAACCTTATTTGATGCCCCTTCCACAATATTGATAGAACAAGCCAAAACTTAATTTTTATAAATAAAGTTTTGTATTTTAACATTGATTATTCATGTCTCTTATTCAACTAAACACTCCTCTCCTTCAAAATATTATTTTCAGCTTTAATATGTATATCCAATAGCTCAAACTCCTTAACTACATGTTTAAGTTTCCTAATATTCATATTCTTATTTTACAATATTAATGAACCAAAATAGTGGCAAAACTAGGATAGAGTATTTCCTTGATATGCTTGAGTAGTAATGAATTTATTTACAGCTAGGTGGGGGCCGAATCTCTTCAATTCTTAGAGGTTGAATTGCATATTTATAGGGAACAAATTTTTGGTGCTTCGTGGGGCCAAACTTAATTTAATTTAAGGAGTCAAACAATTAAATTCTTTAGGGCCAAATTATATTTTTATTTTCCAGAGTTAATTGAGGGCCTCACTACTAGGTTGAGTAGCTGAGCAAATTTCTAGAGGACGACTTATTGGAAATTTCAAGAGGTCGAGAGTGTGATATTTGGAGGTTGAGCTTACAATATTTTTGCATGTCAAATTCTCTTCTCACATAGGTTGAATTCGTTCTTAATTGGTGGGTTGAATTAGATTCTGGGAGGGCCGAAATTGCCTGTAGCAAGGCGTTTGAAATGTTCAATGAAACCGAAATTATGAAGGAGATCAAGTACAAGCCTTTTCAAGAAATAACTCGCCATGTTCTACTGCATGTATTTATGTAAATTTCCAATTATATTAATAAAACATTGTCGAAGCTGCAACATTCATTTAATGCCTAGGTTTTGTATTATTTTAAATTGCTAGCAATTTTTTTGTATGAATTTGTAAAACAATTATAGTGTCCTTGGAATTGAAATTCATGGTATATTTTTCTAAGTAAATTCCCTAATAATTTAGAAGAAATAATATCGAAGGATATTTCAATGTAACATTTCCATTTTAAATGAAAATACTTCATCCTAAAAGTAGAGAACAAATATTATCTTTCGAAGACAATGGAATGAGCACCACAATGTTGAATTTGAGGTATTTTGTAATATGAAGGGAGATGGGGAATTGTAAGTATCATTCTCATATAACGGTGGATATGCACTATAAGATTTGAATTATAATGGTGCATATTCACCTTTAACAATATGAAAAAAATATTCAATGAGTATTGTGTCGCAAGATGGACATTGATAATTAATGAAGATGTATTCTATATTTAATAAACACACACCATCCTCCTCTAAAAATCTAACAAGCTTGTGCATGTGAACACCTAGAAGCCCCATATATAATAGTCAAATAATTTTCCTTTACATAACTTATAATCTATGTAGTAAAATAACAGAAATCTATCTTAACTTTAAATTTACCAAATACAGATAGGGGTGAAAACAATTCATTCGGGATAGAAAGATAGAGAAAGAGAGTTCTTATTCCATTAAAAAGTTCCTTTTAATTGAAGTTACAAGGTAGATTTGTAATCCTCTCAATATTTAATATGGAGTTGACATGTAGCATTTAAAAAAATATTAATAACAAAATTAATTCTTTGTGTGTGTGTGTGTATTGTTGACCTAGATTGTCATTGATGTCAATATGGAAATATTTTGGATGAGTAAACAATGATGTGAGGCCAAGGACAAGTAGAGCAAATCCGTGAAGAAACAGGAGCAAGAGGCCATGAGGAGAAACAAGAGGAAATCCAAGACAGTCAAGCCATTAGAGAGAATATTGGAAGTCATAAGAGTTATCGAAGCAGAGCTACCAAAGAAGAGAAGAGGTATTGCAGCAGTATCGGAAGCCATTAGGGAAGCCATCAAAAGAGGAACATGCATCAGGAGGAGAAGCCAGTGGAAGAGCAGTTAACAGAGGAGCCATATTGTTCATTAGAAGGAACAAAGAGGAGCATGCATCAAGAGGAGAAGCCAGTGGAAGAGCAATTAATAGAGGAGCCATATCATGTGATATCAGAGGAATATCAGAGAAGAGCTATTGGAGCAATGCATCAGAAGCCATCACAGAGTCATATTAGACCAGAAAAGAGTGGAGGAGTATATATCGGGTTAAAGTATATAACCACATATATCGAGTTAAAGTATATAATATTGGGTTAAAGTCATAGTGAATGCACATGGTTATATTCCAAAAGGTATATTTGTAATAGTGGCAGTTGTTTTTGGGTGGATGCTAAGCGATAAGTGGTATTTAGAGGAGAGCACCCAATTCCATTAAATGACCGACATGTAGAAGTTGTTATAGACATATTTGGGCACTGCAACCCCAATCTTATATGTCGATAAGATCAGGGCTCTTTAACCCCTAAAAGTGTTGTTTCATACCCTAAAGGATCATGGTCAACTTATTACATAATTCTCCAAAAGTTCCACCCAAAAAACCATCCAGAACTGGGAAAAACAGGACCATACTGACTGCACCACTATTAGGGTGTGATGCATACTGACTCCTACACTAGCCAGGTGTGATGCATACTGATGAGGCCTTTTGTAGGGTGCGATAAGCAAGGATGGACAAATGTCCAAGACAGTTTGCTAAGTGGATGCTCATGGAATCTTCTAGAAACTTCTCCTATGACAATTGCCTCTCTGAATTCGCCCAGGGATGAGTAAGAGATCCAAGAAATCTCCAAGTGGAACCAAAAACAACAAGTGGAATGACACTAATCAAAACCCCAGAGATGACTCACACCCTTACACACATCTATAAATGGATCCCTCAACTGAGAGATCTGGAGGCTAGAATTTTGTAACTTGTAAGGAAGTGCTGATAGTTTGTCTTTGAGAAGAAGCATTGTATTGTTGGGTGATATTTCTGTTCATGAGGTGAAGAGGGATCTGATGCTAGGAGGATGATGCTAGATCAGACAGCTGGGTTGTAATTCTCCCTTCTATTTTAATAAAGTTATTTGTGTTTTCCTCCATACAGTCATGTACTTGTGAATCTTGTTATTTGTAAATTCCATTGTGTGTTCAATGTATTTCTGATTCTGCATTTTTTATGATATAATAGATCGATATGATTTGATGGTGTTCTATTACTTTGTTTCTACAGGTATTCTCTAAGAGGGACAAGTAGGAGAGGAGTTGCAAGCTCTATCAAGGGGGAGAGAAATCAAGTAAGGAGTCAAGTGGAAGATCCAGGTTGGTCCCCTTACTTCTCTCTTATCTATCATACATAGAGGAAATCACAAATTGCTTTGATTGTTTGTTTCTAAGATAGTTGCCAATCTTGGTGGGACCAACAGATCGAAAAGACACTAGTTTTCCTGAAAACAAAATGGCAACTCCACTACGAAATGAATAGTTTGTTTGTTTGTAATTTTTATTTTCTTTATAAACTACAAACGAAGCCTGAAGTTAGCCAGATAGACTTCAAATTGTTATTGCTCTGCAAGTGCATAGTAGATGAATGATGGTTCAATCAATCTCCAGTTTAGTTTATGAACTGAACATCTGACTTGCAAGCATTTTAAATCCCCTTGTGATAGCTCAGTAACCTCCCAAGATCATTCCTCAATACTTTTCTTGTTAATGTCCATCACAGCTCAGCTTAAATCACTGAACTCAGTTGCAAATTTGAGCGAAAACCCACCTCAGTTTCATTCCCTAGCCCATCGTACTATCTGTCATTGGAAGCCAGTATGCATCGCACCTCCCAAGTGTAGTAGGTGAGATGCATGCATGACTGAGTAATCCTATTTCTCTCCTTGAAATTTGGGTTTTTTGTCCTTGTTTTTAGCTCTGTTTAATTTTTTTGTTGCTTATGAATAGTCTCTCATTGCTAAAGCCTCCTCGCTTTACATGGATTAGCCTCCATTGATTAGGATTAATAAATGGTTTTGCTGCTTATGAATAGTATCTCATTGCTAAAGCCTCCATGCTTTACATAAATCAGCCTCCATTGATTAGGATTTAATAAATGTTTTTATGTATTTTCCCTTCATTTATAGTCCTTCGTCGAAAAGTTGTGTAAATCAAACTATCGTTTTGGTACAAAAATTGCCGTAACTGTCGTTTTGTGACAAAAAAGAGAATTTTCATGAAGTCTTCTTTCTCTAAATAGTCGATTGAACTTTTTGTCATGTATTTGATTTGAATTGTTGATAATTGAAGTGTCAAAAATGCTTTTCTATTCAAAATTGAAAAGTGTCATTTAGTCTTCCTTTCATTTTGAAAAGAAATTGTCGAAATGTCACTTTGAAGAAAATATTTCAGATCTATACTCAGTTTTCCTTTTTGGCATTCTTCACATTAAAGGGAACAAAAAACAAATACATGCATTTGCATTTGCATTTAGATTGTGTGGGAAAAATGATTTAGGAAGAGTGTTTAGTGTGTGCTCTTTGCTCTCTGTTTGAAAGAATCATAATCTTCTTTCCTTAGTAGCTAGGATTTTCAATGCCAAAAAGTAAACAACAACTGTTTATCATTTTAGATTGAATATTTAGGAATTTTACATCTACATCACATGGTGAACCTTGAAAGGAAAACTTCTAAGAGAGATCAACTCTAAAATAAATTTCAATGAACTTAACAACACTTTGGAACCTAACGCAACACATCTAGAGGTCTAGGCTAGAGATGTGTTCCGATGTCATAAAATCTAGCAACTATCATTTTCATCGAAGGTTGGGTGATTCCTCCTCTTTGATACGACAAGTGCTAGCACGGAATTGTGCTCCGTGTACCATCGAGTATATATTGGGAGACCAAAATAGGCTTATATCCTTTATCCATAGGAAGTCGTGTCTGCTACCCTATCGATCGCAATGCATTGAACACAACATCCAAGAAGATTGAATGTTGTACATAAGTCCTTGGTAATTTCTCTTTAATTTATCACCAAGGTGTGTATTTCAATTTTGTGATTGGTTTGGTAATCCCTCTGTCTAGATTTCCAAAGTAGTCACTTTTGTTCCTTTTCGACTCCTTAAAAGAAAAGGTCCATCTGAGCACTTGTCACTTCAGGCTCATTACAAATTGAAGGGTACTAGATTCATCTTTAGATTTTTCTTGACTCTTAAAAATTGAAAAAGCAAAGTTGTGTCAAAGCGTCATTAAAATTTATTAAACTCAGAATAACATCCCTGTTCCTTCATTGATCTTAGGTTGAGATAATGGAGTCTACCAATCAAGAAATCCCTTTTGAGGGGAATCCTAGTCCTTTCTCTTCTTGGGCAGATATTGGCGCTCCGTATATGGCCACATTTTCCCTTCCAGGAATCACAATTGGCTTGCCGATATGGCTATTCTCAACCTCTGTCGTTCAAAATACTATAATTCCTCAGCAATCGAATCAGAAACCAGTTAATACTAGAGTTGACCCTTTGCCTTCTTCTTCATTTGTCTCTCCCTTCCCTTCTTCCTCTTTGCTTGGTGAAAATAGTGATGTTAGTAACCAGGTGACTGAGAAGAAGAAGAAAGGGAAGGAGAAGAAGAAGAAGAAGTTAGTTAAGCAAGGGGGCAACTATGAATCATTTGGTGAAAATCCACACACTAAATCTCCCAAATATCCTTGTGTAATTTGCAGAGGAAACCATTTTCATCGAGATTGTCCTTGCATTCTGTGGATCTTGAGAGAATGGTCTCCTCATTCGCACCATCCGGTGTCATCAGCCTCTGGCAACCATGTTGGCAGCACACCATCAACTAGTGAAAATGAAGTTCCTGGACCAAACGGAAGGGTCAAAATTCCATGTGGATTATGCGAAGGGGACCATCACCTTCCTCGTTGTCCTTTTTTGTATGAGGCCAAAAGAGTCTTGCTTAACCATCTTACTTCACCACAATGACTTCCATCTGGATACAAGAAACTCACCTCAAGTCCTTTACTAGTTGAAAATATGACTGACATGACTCAACCATCAGTCGAGACACCTATCGCTAAAAGAGAATCTTCCAAGTCCACATTGGACCAAAATCAATAGGTCGAGATGGTATTCAACCCACTTTTACCTTCAAGATGTTCACCTTCAGATGATACAATTTCCAAAGAGAATGAGAACGATACCATTCAAATTCTTTTTGTTAATACAGAGTCTGATGAACTTGTGGGCAATTCACCCATTCCCTCACAACAGGAGGAAAATCCTACAGTTCCCATTACTCAAGGGGTTCATTCAACCATTTATTCAATACCCCCTCCAAGCAGTCTAATCACTTTGTTTGATTGGAATCGACTAGCGAGATCCCGCCTTCCTTCTAATGTACCATTCTAAATCATAGTACAAGTGTACAAAATGGTCGTGTTTGGCACTATCATAGATGAAGGGGCTTCAGTGAGTATCCTTTCTTCAACTGCTTGGAAAGCACTTGGTTCGCCATCGCTTATGCCTGTTACACAGAATCTGTCAGGCTTTAACAAAGGAACCAGTTGACCGTTAGGGATCCTTCCTAACTTACCCATAACTTTGAGAAGGAAAATTGTTCACTTGAACATGATGGTAGTCCAAGGACCATTAGATTACAATCTACTCCTTGGACATGACTATGTTTACAACATGGAAGCTATTGTTTCAACACTCTTTCGAGTCATGTGTTTTCTGCATGAAGGCAAAATTGTCACTGTTGACCAGTTTTCATTTCCTGGTTCAAACAAAACTTCAAGTCAAACATCATCCATAAATGGTCCTTTTGTGTCAAGAATGTCTCTTCAACCTTCATTCCATCCACCTAATTATTGCGAGTAGGTTAGTGAATGTAACGAAACTTAGGAGGCATGCACCCTTGGCTGCTTCTGTGGACAAACCCAGTTGAAAAGATAGGTTTCCCTATAGTTTATGTGATTGGAAGTGTTATCTCACACCATTCACCTTTGTCTATTTGATGGACAAAGCCAAGGAAATGTTTCGTCGGCTCCACTAACAAAAAAAATCCTGCTTAACCGCAGTGATTTCCATATGGTTACCTCGACACTCTCCTTTTCTCGATGCTTGGGGGCATGTAATCCTTTTTATGCAAGCAAAAAACGACCAATTTCATTTTTTAGCTTTTTAGATTTTTTTTAGCTTTTTAGTTTTTCAACTTCTTACGTTAGGTGATTAGTCTGATCCACCATTCACCTTTGTCTACACTATAGACAAAGCAAAGGAAGTGTTTGAACCGTTCCGTGGACGAAACCATCCTACCTAACCTCAGTGGTTCCTTAGCTTTCTAGTTTTTTTTCTTTAGCTTTTTAGTATGGTCATTCCTAACTTACATAAAAAGGAGCAATGAGCAATGTTTCCACAAGGTTCAAACTCATTAAAAATTAAACTAGCCATTGAGCATATGTTCCCCTAGAGTTCAAGCTTATTAAAAAATAAACCCACATTCGGTAAATAACCTTTGTGATTGCCATTCTATCTGCCTTTTGAACCTTGGTTGTGTTTCTACCATCACCTCCATTATTTTGGCCGATCATACGCTTCCACTTGATTGTTTACCTTTTGAGGAAGAGTTATGATGAGTGGTCCTGTTAGCCAACCTCTTCACATCACCATGTTTTGAGAAGTTCCAAGATTACCTGGTTCTAGTTTGCTACCCTAAATGCCACTCGTTCCTCAAAAAAACGAGTCCACTTTAAACACTTTACAGCTCACTAAATATGAAAAGATTGTCAAGCAATTGGCCTCTCCAGCTCGCTAAAGTGATTGGAAGTGCCATCCGTCCAGTATATTTTAATCTTTTTTCGGACTTGAGGGATTATCCCACAAAAAATATCAAGTGCTTGTCTTTTTGGCTCACTAGAGTTATCGAAAAATCATCCCTTTTGTATTATTTTATCCTTTTTCAGAATTAAGGGATTATGCTATCAAAAAGGACAGTTGGAGTTTCCTTTTCATCCCTTTTAAAAATCTCTAAACATGAAAAGGACTGAGTTATCCTTGTCGTTAAACTCGTTAAAACAATAGTGACAAACTTGTCCACCCAGACCACCAAGATAAGAACGAGTTTCACTATCGCTAGGCTCGCTAAAACATAGTGACAGGTTTGCCCGAAGGGAAAATTATAGAACAAGCATATGTTATCCTCCTCAAGCTTGAAAAAATAAAGAGGTACTGGTCAGCAATGACTCGAGAAAAAGGGGAAGAAAACTTGAAGAATTTTATTGGTAGCAGGTCACTCTTGAACATGACACTTTCACTCCATCACCATGATTGAGTCGGGTTGGGTTATCTCGTTCACCTATCATATCGCCATTGATCCTCCATACCATCCATATTTAGGGTTAAAACTATCAATCCATCTCAGTGTTGCCGATATGTTCAAGGGAAGTCATTCAGAGAATTCACCATCCAGCTAATGCCTCATCCACTACAATACCTTCACCCTCCATTTTTCATGACCGCCATTCCTAAACCTTGTATCATTAGATCGTTTTCACCTCCAAAAAATCATTTGCTTCATTTCGTGTCGTAGATGTGGGATACATTAAGGCCCTCCTATGACGGGTCACTTCTTGTCGACATCAACTCATTATCCGAGAAGTTGAATTAGAAACAACCCTTTCAGTACTTTGAAGCTTGCATGCCTCAATGCAAGTTTCTCACTTCCAATGACAAGTTTACATCAATGGTCTTCGACCAAAAGATTTTGCGTGGTGTTCGACGTCAACTCATATATTCACACCACATGAATTATACTACAGGACCTTGAGGGTCATTATCATTATTGGTGATTCCTCTTGCACCTGTTAACAACTTACTTCATTGGCTGGTAATTAGGCGATGTCTTTCCATGTTCGACTTCAGAACATCTTTTCACATGGATCGACTTGTACATCGGGAAAAGATTGAACGAGTTTGAAGACCCGAGATCTAGTTTCATCCATCTGGGCTGCGATATATTCAAGAATATAAAGACATCAAATGTACACCATTTCCAAATAGATGATCATCCTAATCAAAGGATGATGAGTCCGAATCATCAGTCTGCTACACAGACGATTGTCTATCCTATGTACATGAAATTGAATTTATAAAGCTAAGCATGGGAATGCCCGCCTCAGCTAGATAATGAAAAAATGTTATGAAGATAATGTATTGTATTGTATCTTATTACAGGTCACCTCCCAGCTTGGAAAAAAACTTCGGATCCTCATGGTAAAGCATTTCACCCGACATCAAAATATTAACGCCCTCATGCTTTAGCGGGCAACTGTTATAGACATTTTTGGGCACTGCAACCCAAATCATAAATGTCCATAAACTAAGGGCTCCTAAGTCCCTAAAAGTGTTTCTTCACTACCTAAAGGAACAAGGTCAGCTGATTACATCATCTCCCAAAAGTTCTCCACTAAAAACTGCTCAGAAATGGTCAAAACTGGACCATACTGAATGCCCAGTGCAGAGGGTACGATGCATATCACCTTCCCAGTGTAAAGTGTGCGATGCATACTGAATGGCCCCTATGTAGGGTGCAATGGGTGAGAATGGAAAAATATTAGAGATAGTTTGCAAGGTGGAATATCATGGAATCTTCCAAAAACTTCCCCTCTGACACTTGCCTCTCTGTTTTCGACCAGGGATGAGTAAGAGATCATCAGTCTCCAAGTGGAATCAAGAACTATCAGAGAGAGGACATTAATCAAAACCCCAAAAGATGACTCACCCCCCTAAAATCATCTATATATGGATCCCTCATCATAGAGATCCAGGGCCTAGAATCTTGTATCTTGTAGAGAAGTGTTGTTGGTTTTCTGGTGAAACTTCATAGTGTTGGGTGATCTAAGCTTTACTTGAGGTGAAGAAGGGCTTTCTTGCTGGAGGATGATGCTGGGTCAGAACTATTGATTGTAATCCTCTTGCTATTCTTGATATACTCAGGATTACAACCAACAGTTCTGACCCAGCATCATCCTCCAGCAAGAAAGCCTTCTTCACCTCAAGTAAAGCTTAGATCACCCAACACTATGAAGTTTCACCAGAAAACCAACAGCACTTCTCTACAAGATACAAGATTTCAGCCTCTAGATCTCTATGATGAGGGATCCATATATAGATAATTGTAGGGGGGTGAGTCATTTTATTGGGTTTTGATTAGTGTCCTCTCTTTGATAGTTCTTGATTCCACTTTGATACTGATGATCTCTTACTCATCCATGGTCGAAAACATAGAGGCAAGTGTCAAAGGGGAAGTTTCTGGAAGATTCCATGATCTTCCACCTCGCAAACTGTCTTTGCCATTTGTCCATTCTCGCCCATCGCACCCTACAGAGGGGACATTCAGTACGCATCGCACCCTTTACACTGGGAAGGTGATATGCATTGCACCCTCTGCACTGGGTATTCAGTATGGTCCAGTTTTGACCATTTTTGAGCAGTTTTTAGTGGAGAACTTCTAGGAGATGATGTAATCAACTGACCTTGTTCCTTTAGGTAGTGAAGCAACACTTTAAGGGACTTAGGAGCCCTCAGTTTATGGACATTTATGATTGGGGTTGCAGTGCCCAAAAATGTCTATAAAGTTTTTCTGAGTTTGAAACAAAGAAAATATGAAGAAGTTATGACTGAAATAGCGTAAAAAAAAAATAGGGTATGCAATCACTTCCAAGAAGTGTAACTTTACAGCTAGAGGTTGGATATGACAACCCCAACCATGGTTCTCTCATGAAATGCAATGTAAATATTGTTATAAGAAAAAAAGGACCGAGGCAAGGGCACTGATTCCAAAGCTGAAGAGGTTGCTTGCTTGGGATTTATATGGTTTCTTATGCAGGAAACTGAATTGTTTTGACAACCATTAAAGGGTGGTTGGTGTGTTTAACTGGATTGGTTTCCTAAAGTTAATGGGAATGTAAGAGAAGAAAATAGGCCATGCTGCCTTGGAGAGCACTCACAAGACAAGGATGACATAAATTAATGAAGGGAACTGTTTTGTCAGCTAGGACATTAACATTCAAAAACTGCACAAGAGAAGGAAAACGGGGTTGCTCGACCTCAGTCAAGACATTCACTTACACTCCTTACTCCTAGACACTCATTCATGCAAACATAAGAGGACCTGTATTCAAAAATAGAGGATGAGGAACAACAAATAAAATTGCAGGAAGACAAGACAAGACAAGACAAGACAATGGTTATTTATATTGGCAAGGATGACAATAGGATGATCCCTCCCAGGTGAGGAATAAGGCCTCTCGATTCCCTGCATTTCCAGAGGGTGGAGATGGTATTTCTCTGGAATCCCTTGATGGTTTGGATGGAGGATTGTTCCTTGGATTCCTGGAAGGAGGGTATTTGAAATCATCCTTTCTGTTTGATTTTACAGTGGATTCTGGAGTCCCAAAAGTGGGTGGAATCGTTGTCTTTTGTTGGAAGGGTGGAGACTTGTTCTTTGGATTCCTTTTGTATTGACTAGCTAGAGAGTGGAGGAAACAAGCCTCTAGATTCCCTGTGCACTATTTATATTCTAAGTGGAGTGGGTCGAAGAAGGAGGTCCTATGGAGTCCCTGTTTCAGCTGGAAATTGGTGTTTTCATCCTTTAAGCAAGCCCCTCGGTCTTTGGAATCTGGCTCAAGGGTGGCTGTTGCAAGTGAGCTTGGTTGAAGCTATCCATGGTTGGGTGGAGAGTCCTTATTCTAGGCTTAGTTTCCTATTATATATATATATATATATATATTCTCGTTATGCTTATACTCTGGTTACAAAAGGAGACTAAGTGCATGCGTAGACGGAGTGTATTGCACCAACTAGTCTTTCTGAAAATGTGCTCTACCCACGATCTATATATATATATATATATATATATATATATATATATATATATATATATATATATATATATATATATATATATATATATATAATATATATATATATATGTATGTATATGAAAGTGTGCTACAGGTTGAGAGTCGGGATGATGTGTCCTAGAGGCTCATCCTCGGAAGCCCAAGAGGCGCATGCTAAAGGAGCGTTGGGGTGTTGGGACCAAGATGATGTGTCCTGAAGGTCCCCCCCTTGGGGATGTGAATGGGGGAGTAGTTAAATAGCATTGAGATGTCTCAATGAAGGATGTCGTGGCACCAAAACACCATGGACCAATGAGAAGCTAGGGACGTGCGAAGGTGTGTCCCACTAGTCCATGTAGACCTGAAGGTTTACACCCTAGAAATGCAAGGTGAAGAAGTCAAGGTGACAGCTAGGGTTATGGGAGCGGGATGATGTGTCCCGGAGGTCCCACCACAGATGTTCAAAGGGGATCAAGGATCGAAGGCACTAGGGTGAAGCGGTGTTATGACGTGTCAACTCGAGATTTGTTTTCGTGACCAAAGTAGAAGGCATCATCATGTATTGGCCATGGTCAATGCCTGTAGTGAAATAATTGTTGGGGGCGAGAACTTGTGCATTGATTGGACAATGGAGGATCACCATCAGATTTCGATGTTGTGCACCCCCCCAGGGTGATGTCATCAGGGAGGGAAACCCCTCCCACCTTATGACGTTAGTGAGGTGGAGTAACCGCTATGAAAGTTGTTGATTGGTTGCACATAATCCTAACCGTCAGATCTGTTAATGGATGGTGGGGTCTGCTAGATTAGGAGGCATGGTGATCCATTATTGGTGCCAGGGATTAGTGGATGGTGGGATGGTCTGAGGTGCCAAAGCAGAAGTGGCATGGACAATTTCTAATGGCTCTAGGGATGCACATGTGGTGTGCAAGCCATTGCAGGCATGGCACTCACCAATATCATAGTTAGGGAATTTATAAAAATATATAATATGTATGGGATTATATATATATATATATATATTATATATATATATATATATATAATAATATATAATATATAATATATATATATTATATATATATATATAATATATATATATATATATATATATATATAATATGTATGTATGTATATATATATATATATGTATGTATATAATATATATACACATATATATATATTTTATATATATATATTATATATTGTATATATATATATATATAATATATATATGTATATATATATATATATATATATATATATACAAGTTTATAACATTGTATAAATAATAGTGGTTGTCGAGGCCTTAGGTGGTTGTCAAGAACTTAGTAAGGGTCATTTAAACAAATAAAATACACACATATATGTTGGGACTCGCAATTGATCAGTTTTTAACCCTATCTTTTGCCATATATTTATCCTTTTTACAGTAATAAGCAAAAGCTTTTATTTCATAAAGATATATTAACCCCCAAGGTATGAAGTGACCTTCCGCAAATCTATATTTAATTGTTTACTTCATATTCGTAAGTATCTTTTCATTTATCTATGGAAATGCTGACTAGAATCGTTAAGCAACTGTCATAAGCTTACAGGAGTATAGTGAACAGTTGCTGCAACACGAGTAACAGCAACTGCGCAGCTGCCACAATACCAGCAACAGAAATTATCCAAAGCAGCTATTTTGTAGCCACGAACAACAGATGGCAGCTATCCAAAATATGATAACGTGGCATAATCAAGCGGAAGAATAGAGAAGGAGCATACAGTCAGCATGAACAGCATGGGGAAACAGCGAAGGAAATAGCAATCCTGAGAAGACGATCAGTTATTCACCGTGTACAGCCAAAGCTCCAGAAAAGGATGTATTATCATATGGTTGTAACAGCATTCTAATTTGCTTATTTTTAAACACACAGTATTAACTGAAAAGCTGTAATATTCTATTGTAAGTAGATATCTCCTCTATAAAGAGGAGACATCTACATGAAACGGGGGATAGTCAGTCTGTAATCAAGTTTTGAAGAACATCAGCGAGTCTGAGTTCGATTGTACTTAATCTTTTTGGCAGATAAATATAAACTGGTTCTGAGCACTTAAATCTGTTTCCTTCTTTTCGGGGAATCTTGTGAGAAGGACTGGGCCCACCTTCCTCACAAGATTCACCCATTTGTTTTCCTGTTGATTGTGTTGATGTATGGTAAGTTCTTCTCGACACTCTGTGTGGATTTAACAGTATTACCTCTGGCATTCTTTGTTTTACAAAGTACTCTGTTTCATTGCTTTTTGAGTTTGTTTCTCACCGGTGAATGAGAGTGCTGTGTGCGTTAGCACTTCTGATAACAGAGGCAGGTGCTGGACGTCCCCATCAGGAGGATAGGGTCCTGGTCCTCTGACAGAAGAACATCCATTATTTCGTTTCTCAGATTTGTAATTCTAATTAGTTGTTTTCATTTTAAGGTACTGTAATGATATAACATAAGAAGTACGTATGCTACAGCTTTTGATGCTTTTTGGGTTTTAAGTACATACAGTACGCATTGCCTTTGAAATAAAAGGACTTTCCCTGGTCGATAATTAATGTGGTACTTGAATGTTTAATTCACAACAATTCAACTAGCCAACATTTTGGCGCCGTTGCCGGGGAAGGCAACTAAAGAACTCTAAAAGCATTAATGGTTTCTTTGTGGAAATAACAGGTGTATGAGAGGACGCAAGAAACCTAATTTTACAGGTGGCAAAGGAGGAAGGAAGACTTTCATAGACGAAATCATCTCCAAAGCTGAGACATCACAGCGGACAAGTTCCCGGAGACCCCAGATCCAACATTCCTCACAGACAGACCAGCAGATGGAGGAAGTGATAGGACCTGAGAGGAAGGTGGAAGCACCAGAATATTCTGAAGAACCGGAAGAGGAACCCGAGGAAGCAGAAGGCACAGAAGACAAGGCGAGCGATTCAGGGAAAATCCCGATGGAGGACAACAGAGCAGAGGGGAGAGGAGAAAACTCGCTCTCTACCCTGGAATTCCCTATCGGAGAACTTCCGAGAGGAACAACCCCCATGAAAAACATTCCACTCTCGGCATTACCCAATTTCCATGGATTGTCCTCCGAAGATCCAGACGAATTCCTTTTCGAATTCGACATACTGTGAAGAAGCTATGATTACATAAACCCTAATCAAAAGCTGAAACTGTTTCCAGCAACATTAAAAGGGAACGCATTAAGGTGGTTTATGAGCTTGGGAGCTCAGGCGATCACCACATGGGATCAAATGAAAGAAGGATTTCTGGCCAAGTATCAAGACTACTTTCGGACAAGAGAGAGGAAGGAAGAACTGTTCAAAATTGTCCAGAAAGAGGACGAGAATTTAGAGGATTTTGTGGAAAGATTACAGTATAATTTGCAGCGGTCTGATCATCCTAACATGAGCAAAGACATTTTGAAGACCATACTGCTAAGAGGAGTAAGAGATGATTGCTTAGACATGCTGAACATGCTTGGAAAAGGGGACATTTCTAAGGAACCATTTGAAGAAATTATTAGGCTCTGTATGCGATGTTCAAGGGGAGCGGCAGGCAGATCAAAAGGCAAAGAAAATGTGTATTCAAGGGTTCAAAAGTCAGCCAGCGGAGGAGCAACAAGAGCAGAGATAGGTAACTTATTAGAAGAATTTAAAACCGAAATGCTAAGTTCTTTTGCTTCACAGATTGACTCTCTGCAGGTTAAGAAGAAACAGGTAGAAGTAGAAGCTGCCCTGGCGATTTTCTGTTCAAAATGCAGAGAGAAACATCCACTTAGAGAATGCCCACTGGACAGGATGCCCGTATGCACAATTTGCGAGAAGGATCATGAAACACAGCAATGCCCCTCTTTGCCTGGAATCAAGGCAGCACTGCAAACAACTAAAGAGGAAGCTGAAGCAGTGTATCTAATGACTCAAAGGAGGCAGTGGCCGCAAAGACAAGGTACGAGCTCTAATACAACATTTAATCGTTGGAATAATAGTTCTCCTTTTTACCCACCCATGAATCAGATGCAATACCCACCCTTCAACACAATGAACTTTCCACTCATGCAGCAACCTTTCCCTGACCCAACTATGTGGAACCCTTGGGCCCCCCAGCAACCATACTTTAATCAATGGAACCCAAACTGGGCAGCCCAGTAGATACCTTTTCCTCAACAACAACAATCTCTTCCTTTACCGCCAAATAATCCTCCAAATAATCAGGCAATGAGACCACAGCTGCCTGTTCAACCTAACCCTAACCCGAATAATAAAGCCTTGCAAGTTATTGACATCCAGATTCAGTCTATTCCTCCCTTGCAATGTAATGATATCCATCTCCGCTCAGGGAGAATAGTGGAACCTATCATAGACGATATCACGGACTCAGACAAAGAAGAGACTAGAAAAGAGAAACCAGCTAATCATAATACTGAAACAGTAAAAATAGCACCTAACAGCAATAACCAAGTGGTAGACCCACCATTCCCTGAAAGATTAACTCTCACTAAAATACCAGAACAGCCTACCTTCAATTTGTTAGGAGAATTACAGAACTTATATGTAAAAATTCCATTATTACAGGCTCTAAGGGATGTTCCTATATATGCTAGAACTATTAGAGACATCTGTGTAAAGAAACCTGGAAGGAAGGCTAAAGACCCCCTCACAGTTCATGTGATGGGGGAATTAACTGCCTTAATGACTGAAAAAGATTATCCTGTCAAGTATGGTGACCCTGGTCACCCTACAGTAACAGTCCAGGTAGGAAAAACCTTTATCTCTAAAGTCTTAGTAGATTTAGGAGCTGCAATAAATATCATGACTCTAGAAACAGCTCAATTACTTCAATTGAAAAATTTCATCAAGGAAAATCCTACTATCTTAGAGCTAGCTGACCGTTCTACGATCAAACCTGAAGGGGTCATTGAAGACCTTATAATCTCTGTAGAATCATGGAACTACCTGGTTGACTTTGTGGTCTTACAAACCAAAACAAAATTGGGGGGTCATCCGTTGATTCTAGGGAGACCATGGTTAGCCACAGCAGATGCTTTCATCAGCTGTAGATCTGGGTCAATGACCATCTCCAATGTACAAGAAACGATGCAGCTTACCCTCTATCCTCATGCAACTCCCATGATTAACAGTGATAACTCCATATGGGTGGACTATGAGGACGAGGAAACCCAACCAATATTAACTATTGAGCAAGCTTTGACCTTTAAAGATTCTACCGAAGGTGAGCTGATTAGTAGTTTTATTTCTGAACCTTCTTCAGTCAGTTTGGAAACATCAAATCACTTCGCTGCAATCCTAGAACCAGAATCTCAGCAGAATATGAATAATGAAAATTTATGCCAAACAGCGCTAGGTAACCCTTCCAAGAGCACAACAGTTGAAATCGAACCTGGTAAAACGCTGAATATAAATCCTGACTTAATGGAAGAGGAAAAACAGAAAGTAATAAAGTTACTCCAAGCAAACAAAGAGGCGTTCGCATGGGACTACACAGACATGAAAGGAGTCTCCCCTGAATTATGTATTCATCGTATATACATCAAGGAGGGATCCCGACCAGTCTGCCAACCCCAACGAAGAATGAACCCTAACCTCAGGGAAATTGTGAAGGAGGAACTCCAAAAACTCCTAAATGCAGGATTCATATATCCAATATCTGATAGCGAGTGGGTTTCTCCACTCGTGATTGTACCAAAAAAGAATGGGAAATGACGAGTATGTGTAGATTATAGATCATTAAATAAATCAACACAAAAGGATCACTTCCCTTTACCTTTTATTGATCAAGTATTGGATAGTTTAGCAGGTAAGAAATTCTTTTCATTTTTGGATGGGTTTAGTGGATACAACCAAATCAGGATTGCACCCCAGGATCAGGATAAAACCACATTTACCAGCCCATGGGGAACTTTTGCTTATAAAGTATTACCATTTGGGTTGTGTAATGCCCCAGCAACATTTCAGAGAGCGGTGATAGGAATCTTTTCTGATATGCTAAACGATTCATTAGAGATTTTCATGGACGACTTTACCCCTTATGGAGTGACCTTTGAAGACGCCCTGCAAAACCTTGAAAAAGTACTCAAGAGGTGTATTGAAGCACACCTCGCTT